>VYZV01040328.1:0-35178 GCA_013401275.1 Pandion haliaetus
ATGCACCCTGGGATAACCCCCCTTTCCCCAGCTGGCCAGGGTATTTCGGGTATTTACAGAGCTATAGAAAGGGAAGTCTGCCTGACCTTTCAGTGCATTCTTCTGCTTAAAAGTTCCCTCTGGATATTTTTCAGTTCAGTTCCTCACTGCCATGGACCATGAGGTAGCTTTTTTTGCCAACCCTCTGGTAGTGCTGCTCCCAGAAAACCAGTGTGAGAGACCACGGCCCAGCAATACCTGGTGCCCTCCAATGTGCAGGAAAACTGCCTCATAAACAACCAGGAACCTGTGGTGTGTGAAATCATCCTACAAGCAGGTGTGCAACCCAATGCAACACTGTCCCAAAAGGTTAGTGACTGCATTTACTGCAAACAGGGTTCTGCCCTGGGCCCCACGCGGTTCAACAGCTTGCCTGACCACAGGAGTAGAGATAATAGGGACCACATCATCAGGGATATTGCAGAGAAATCAGGATAACATTCATGTGCGCCACTGAGCTGGGAGGAGTTGCAGACAAGGGGTCTGTGTGGGAAGGCAGCAGCAGATTTCAAAACAATCTAGATAAATTGGAGAATTGGTCTCAAATCAGCAGGATGGAAATCACACAAGAGCAAGCGCAAAATACCGCAGTGAGGTGTTGGAACTCAAATGCAAAATGGGGACTAATTGGATAAAGAGCACTGCTGCAGGAAGGGCTCCCGGGATCACAGACAAAAACTTAGTCAACACTGTCATGCTGTTTCAAAACAGGCAAGTCTCTTGATGGGATCCATTAATGAGAGATTCATAGGCCAGGCATGGGAGAAAATGTGCTGCATTTGGCCCTGGGGATGCCTCAGCTGGGGACGCCAGGCACAGCACTCTCTGAACTGGGTAAACAAAACCGGGGAGTGCTCCGAGGTGCAAAAGAAAGCATGATAAAAGCTTTAGAAAACATAATCTATGAGGGCAGATTGAAAGAATTGGGTTTGTTTAGTCTGGAGAAGAGAAAACTAAGAGGGAACATAACAGCCTTCAATACATAAGGGCTTGTCCTAAAGACTACAGAGTCCAAGGGAGGAGCACGAGGAGAACTGGGGCTGGTTTGCAGCAAAGATTTAAGTCAAGGCTTTGGAGATGATGAGGGACACTGCAGACTCTCCTCCATGGGCGCAGTTTAAGTGGAGGTTGGAGAAGCACCTGTCAGGGATGGCTCAGGTATAATGAATCTTGCTTCAGAAGATGAGGCCATCTATGAGACCATAGCCAAGCACTCAGTGGTGTAGTCCTTCCCCATCCTGCTCTCCTAGTGCAGCTTTACTTACAGCCCCTCTCTGACTTCCAGCAACACAAGTCAATGGGGTTACCCCGAGGAGAAAGTTTTCCATAAAGTGATCATCCATCACCCCTGCCTCCCTACTCTAACTTGTCACCTCCCCAGGCCACTTGGCATACACCAAATTCTCCGTGGGTTTCAAAAGTTCATTTGTGCTCTACTATTTATTTATGTGCAGTTGACTTGTGAGACCCCAGCAGAGAGATCCAGGAGGTCTCAAGTTGCCATGCATGTACTAAATAACAATACCCATCCCAAACACCTTACTGTCTAAATAGATGGGGCAGAGGAAAATTACTTCCCACTAAGAGATGTGGGCGCTACGGAGGGCACATCAGAAGAAGCTGAGAGAAAGGGACCTGTTTAGCCTGGGGCAGAGGAGGCTAAGGGTGAATCTACTTGCAGTCTTCTTAAAGAGAAGACAGAGCCAGACTGCACCTGGAGGAGGCCAATTAAAGGACAAGAAACAATGGGCACAGGTTGCAACAAGAGAATGCTTATTGGAGCTAAGGAAAAAAATCTTGCCCAGGAGGATGTTTCAGCATTGGAACAGGTTTCACAGAGAGATTGTGAAATCCCCATCCTTGGAGATTTTCAAAACTCAACTGGAGAGTCCTGGACAACATGGTCTGACTTTGAAAATAGCCTTGCTCTGAGTGGGGGCCAAGGCTGGAGCCCTGCCAAGGTCCTGTCCCACCTGAGGTATTCTGTGACAGGTATACTGTGAATACCACAGAAGCCACCCTGCCACTGGTGCTTCATACAGTATCCTCTCTGCCACACTGGAATCTCTTCATACAGGCATTTCTGGCGCTTTTCCCCATGGGCCTTTCTTTGCTCTTTATGTTCTGCAAAGCTGGATCCCCACTGTTTGCATCAGGCCTCAACCCATTGTAAAGCGCTATGTAATAACAACATTTCTTGATCGTGATTCACAACAATAGCTACCACCCAAGATCTTGGCTTGCTGCATAGTCCAATATCTAACGGCGTTCAATTCAACCCAATATTATCTGCACCACCACCCCCTCCAACTCCAGCTTCAGAGCCTGGCCAGAGTTGAGCCCATGCTGTTCCTGTTCGCAAACCCTAAGCACTCTGATTGCTGCTTGGAATGAAGAGGGAGCACTTGGAGATGAACTTTTAGCAGTGCAAGCTCTAGGGAAGGCTGAAGTCCTTGCTGTCTGTCACTGATTTATTGATGCCTCCCTAATTGTGGAATGCCAACCATACATGGAGATCTGCAGAAAGGACTTGGCTTGAAGGAAAGAGAGGTCATCGCAGGCAAATCAGACACAGGCACCACAAAATGTTTTTGTTTTGTTTTGTTTTGTTTTTTCTTTGCTGCTGCAGTGAATGTAACAAATGTGTATCTGCTGAGCTGTTTCTACTGACAGAGTTTTCCCTTGTTACAGATTTGGCCTTAACTCTTCTTACTAACCCTGATTAGCAGTGATCTGCCCAGCAAGGGTATGTGTGCATATGTATGAGAGAGGGAGAAACAGTGCTCATTTCCAAAGCAGACTTTTTGTTCATCCTCTGCCAGCCATTTTTTGGACAGAGGTATTTTTTTCCTTCATTCTTTTGGGTTATAACGTAAGCATGAATTTGAAAATGATCTGTAGAAGTAAGATTTAATAAGCTCACTGACATAGTAATACACCAAGAAGAAAAAAGAGAGAAAAAATCACAGACCTTTTCTCTAGACTTTCTTTACAAATGTGGGTATGTTTTTATTAGAAGTTAATCTATAGCAAACACTAGAGAACAATATTTGTTCATTTTGGAGAGTGTAATCTGCAATAGTTCCTCATGTACCACTCTAACACACGTTTTGTGCCCTCTTGTTCCCTCTCTTGAGATGGAGCAGAGCTCTGGTTTAGCAGCCAGCATCTGTCACTGATTACAGCGGCTTAAGATTTTACCTCTGAGGAGCAGAGGAGGAGCAGATTGGGGTCCCTGTATGTAGCTGCACACACCTCTTCTCTGGCACTTCACTCCACACACCGTCACTCCTCCCTTCTAGATTTGCTCTTCCAGACCCTCCTCAAATCAGCCCTCTCCCCCATTAGCCCTCTTCATACACCATGCCTGCGAGATGGATGCTGCTGTTTCATCCCAGTACAAGAGCTAAACAGCATTGATTTGACAGCACACCACAGAAAATGTGCAGTCTACTTTATACTTTGGATTAATCATACTAATTGAGCCTTTTGAATCTAGCCTGCTGTGGCATGGCCGAATGCAGCATCCAAATCAGGCTCTACAGCAGACAAGCTCTCGTTAGATTGAGGTTTCCGAGTCATGCTATTGAAGCAACACTCGTGGTGAAGCATTTTATTAATAACTTTTGTTGCAGAACTTTACCCCAACAAGCAGTCTAAAAATGGTACTACTCATAATTGCACTTACAACTTGAAGCACAGAGTTATTTTGTCATTTATTTATTTCAAGTGGCTTTTTTTTTTTTCTATTTTAAGCCTCGTTCATGGTAACCTGAAGGCTTGCTCCTGCCCTGCTTTGGTTGCTCTGTTTATTGAAGCAGGTTTTTCCCCAGTGTGCAGTCCTGAGGTTTCAAGCCTCATTTCTAGTTTGGGTATAGGGCAAGTTGGCTGACAGAAGTCAGATAATGTGGAAAGAGCAGGTCACAGACATGGCTGACCAAAGCAGAGACTCTACACAACTTAAGACACATTGGTTTGAGTATGGCTGGTGTTGAGGAGGCTCTAAGGAGGGAATAGCCTCTTGCAATGCAGGAGCAAGGAGCAGCAGCAGCAGCAGGCTGTGTGTGGCAAAGTCTGTGCAGCACCTTCCTGCTCTAAACTTGGACCCAGTCTCTGGAAATCTCTCGCATTCCCCTGGCAACAGATTCACTTTCCAAAACAAAATGAACTAAAACAGAATCATTTCCTATGAATGAAGTTGGGATGGAACATAAAACATAGGCGAGGAAAATATATATGTGACATACTTGACCCAGCAGAGAGAATGATTTCATCTAGCATCCAGCTGACTAGTAAAGAGAGTCAGCAGCCCCCGAGGAGAAAGCCATTAACACACAAACACATTTTATGCTGGCCAAGGTGAGAAAGGAAGGGCTGTAGGTACTGAGGTGACAGCTACTTTAGGATCAAAGGAGAAGGCTGAGAGGAAACTATAAAACTAACTTCAGATCTGGATGTGGGAGGCTGTGTGAACAGGGGGGAAAACTTAATTAAATGTGGCAAACAATGACTATTTTTTCTGGGAAAGGAGCAGCGATGATTTCACTTCTAAGATACTACACCTGAGCAAACATTATCCAAAGATGGCTTGAATTAGGACTTCATTGCCAGTATGGTAATGCAGATCTAAACTTGACTTCAAAGGCTAAGAAAAGTAATTGCGGGGGTGGGGGGGCTCTAGTTTGCCAGTGGTGCTCAGTATCCCTTCGCTCTCCTGCAGAGTAGCTGGAAGGGATAGTTGTTGGGCATTGCTGAAGATGTGGCCATCTCATTCATGCCAATCATTTCTGACAAGACCGAAAAAAAAGAAAGAAAGAAGGTGGCACCAGTGCTGAGGTGGGTGGCCCAGAACATCTGCCAGGTGAAATGCTATAGCTAATACAGCTCAGGGAGAAAACATGAGCATCAGCAGCACAGGGTGGCCTACATGTCACCAGATGTAGGCCTCATCATCATGACAAGCCTCCTGCAAACCATCAAGCCAGGAAGCAACTAGCAGATTTCAACCACAGCCCAGGCTTTGGTAGTAATGAGGTATTTTTTGCACCCAACTAGTTGCTGGGACAGGAAGGCAGCAAGACATCGTTTGCCCAAGCAATCTCTACACCAGTGCAGAGAAAGGCAAAAGAGTACAAGAGAAGAACAGCTTGACCAGATTGCTGTTGTTGACCTTGAGCATAAAGAGGTTATGTTAGAGAGTGAAATCTAGGCTGGATTACTAAGAATTAGTATACAAGCATAGCAAAAGCAAGGAAAGTCAAAATCGGAAAGTCTTTGAAAAAAAAAGGAGCTGGAGAATTGTAGACTAATGAATTTAATTTCAATTACAGGAAAAATTCTGGAATGAATAATGAAAAAAGCTATTTGTAAGGAACTGGAATGTAATGGGATGAGTAACAACCAATATTAGCTTCATAGTCTAGTCTTGACAAACCCATCTAATTTCCTTTTAAAACAGGGAGACAGACCTCGCAGGCCAGTAAGGAGAAGCAGATGTCAGTGTCTTGACTTGAGTAGGTCCTTTGACACTGTCTTGCATGAAAATCTCATAAACCAGCAAGGACTGTGTGGTCTATCTACTGCAGAGCAGACACAGCACTGGTACCCAGAAGGTTGTGAACAGGACTTCACTCTCCACATGCAGGAATCTATTGAACAGGGATGTACAGGTTTCTCTCTGTTTCCGACTCCAGTCTACTAGTGACTTGGACTGTGAACTAGAAGAAAGACGATTAAACTTGCAGGATGCCCAAAGCTGGAAGGAACTGCAAGTACGTCAAAGACAGGATTAGACTTAACAAACAAACAACAACAACAAAAAAAAAACCCAACAGCCTGACAAATTAAAGAAACCGTCAGGGAAAAAAAAGAAAGGACACAGTAGGAATCCATGTGAGACTCCACACTGAGGAATAACTGACTGCACAAATATGGATATGGAACTACTGGAGCTGAGGTTTAGTGTAGATTAAAAGCTGAACTGTTTGTCAGACATGGGCTAATTAGATACAGTTCGGAAGAAAACAAGAAGAATAATCAGAGGTCTAGAGAACATGATCTGGGAGGAAAATCTGAAAGACTTGGTAAAGGTTAGCCTTAAGAAAAGAAGACCAAGGATAAGCACAACAAGCCTTGAAGTTCATGAAAGACTGCAGCAAGGGGAGAAAGGCACTGGTCAGTTCTACCTGCCCAAAATGGATAGCCTAAGAAATAGTAACAGGATTAAACTGCAGTAAGAAAGAATCAAACTTGATGTTACAAAAATATTAGGGCAAATAGATGGAAGCAATGCATAAAGTACCCAGGCGTGAAGCCTCCCTAAGCGGAGAGCTTCAAGAACAGGTTGGATAGCTGTCAGGAATGAGAGGTATCCTGCCTCAGGATCTGGAGGGGGAACAGAGATTAGGGGGTAGTCAGCACCTCTTCTGGGGGAGCTTGACTGATAAGGAAGGCTGGGAAGGGTCCATTGTAAGAGGAGGGCCATGTTAGGAGTATTCAGTGGGACAGGCAGGGAGGAGTGCTAGGATGCTTCTCCTTCCCCCTTCCTCAGTCTGACACCCAAAACTTCCTTTCCCCTCTGCACAGGGCCTGTTTCCACTTACTCCCCCTGTAGTCCCTTATTTGCAGTAGGTGTCACTGATCCTTTTGCACTTCCCCAGCTGCTGCTGCACACTTGAAGAGCAGGAGGGGCCAGTCCAGACTAACCTTGTCCTGGGGAGGTGAAGAATGCAGGGCCAGATGGGAGAGCGCTGAAAACCCTGGAGGTAGGGCTTGCGGCTCCCAGTGCCATTGGCTGGATGGGGAAATTGCTATTGCTGCTGCAAAAGGAAGCTCCCTGAAGCCGGCACTGCTGGTGGTGTCAGGAACAGAGGGATATGCCTGCAGGAGGTGAGAAACCAGTGGTGTGCTTTCACACTTCCCCAGCAGCAACCAGTGCCTATCTCCTCTGCCCTAATCAAAGACTGCAAGTCTGGCACCCAAGGCAACTGCCCACGTCCCAGTGTGAGGGGTTTTTCTCACAACAGACAGTACGGTTGATGTCAAAGCCAATCTGCATCTCTAGCCTGATCTTAACAAGGCTCTTACCCTGGTTACAGGGCAGCAATGTAAATAGAAGATGACTGATGACCACAGGAGAAATAGGTAGGATAAACTGAAGACCAAAGAATTGAAAGTTACCGTTGTGTTACTTCCATTCCATGAAAACCTGCATTTGTGAATAGAATTGCACTAGAGGAAAGCACAGTTTTAGGAGTAAAACATATTATAAACCTACATATCATCCTTGGATGGCAGAGTAGGGATAGCTAAGTGTTTATATGCACAGATAAATTGCAGGCATATCGCTGCGATCAGTCACAACCACCTTTTCCTCTGTGTTCCCATTCTAAATTCAAATTGCGCCCTATGCTCTGCTCTGACAACCAAGCACTTCAGGACCTCTAAATTGTGCTTTCTGTTATTTGGGATCAGAATAAAATTGTTCCCCACTGACACGATGGTATAGACTCAGCATTTCAGCTGGTAAGTGGCAACTGAATCACTTGGAACTGCATGTATATGCTATATACCAGGACTTACAGCACACTCTTAGAAAACCCCAACTCCAATACTGAATGAAAAGCTAGACCCTTAAATATTTAACATTAATAATGACTCTGGTGAGCAGCAGAAAACTTAGGATAAGATTTTCAGCTTGTGTAAATTGGCTGATTTAGATTTCATTGAAAGTAACAATGCTAGCACATCAACTAAGCAATCTGGCCCTAGGAGCCCACAGAAGCCAATCTAAATTATTTCCTTTCAAAGAAAGATTGGTTCTAAGTGTTTCCCTGGCCTTTTGGGTGTTCACAGATCATTTGGTCAATGGTAATCTCACGTGCATTGCTAATTATTACTACTAATAATTTTGCATTGCATTAGCAACTCGGCAGAAATGCACTTGCTAGTACCTTAGCCTTCTCTTTCCTTGTATGTTTTTACTGGCAAAAAACATCTCTTGAGTATTTATTTTCATTTAGCTGAACATTGGTGATATACACAGAAGGACCAATAGATGTTATGACACCCTATATGCAGCAGACTATATTCCTATGGGTCAAATCCTCTTTGAATGTCAATCAGCATTAAAAATCAGTGGAGGTGCAATGATTTCACAGATGTAGGAGCCAGGTCAAATAATCTTTGTCCCACACTCCTGCCTTACGGACCATGTCCAGAGCACATGGCATGGTGCTGCCCCCCCTGCTTCACCTTTGGCACCAGCACCGTACGCTTTCTTACCATGCGATTCGTTAGCCTTGACTCCTGTCGAGTCCTCATCTCCCCTCCGAGAATGCTCTCCCTGCATGCTGGGGTAAATAAGCGCGTTCAGCCAAACCCTGGTGCAGCCAGGGAGAAGTGACAAATGCTTTCTTGGTGGCAGAAGTGGCCCCATTGTCAGAAATCAGAAGAATCATTTCCTGGTTACAGTAGCCTTCAGATACATTGATCCAACTTCAACCCCCAAATAAAGACACTGGGAGTGATATATTGGCTATTCTGTTTCGGTGACTGAGCACTCGAGAGCAAGAATGCAGCTCCCAGAGGCGCGACACAAGGGCTTGAAGAGGTTGGCTGTATTTTCTTCCACTTAAAACTGGGAGAGGTGAATAGCTTGTGAAAGTGGGGAGGAGATTGATGGCTTTGGAAACTGCAAGGCCCTCTCCCTATGTGGGACAGCTTTGGTACAGACAGTCAGCTTCAAGCCTGACCTTGCCCTCCCTGACCTGTCAGTAACCTCAACCCTGACCTTGGAAGGACCACCCTTCTCCTGGGGCAAGAACAGTTTAGGGAATAGGGGGAAAATCTGAGTGGTGATCAGGTCAAGATTATTTTCTTTTCCAGGAGAAGACAGGCTGCGAGGCATGTAGAAGCTTGATGTCTTCATGCTTTGGTATTCATGGCGCAGCAACCTCATGGTGCTCACACAGCATTTGCCCCAAACATGGTCTGAGACTGACTACCACGTTATATTTCTGCATGGAGCACCTTCTTGCCTCCTCTGCTGAGTCCCCATCTTCATTGCACTTTGATGCCATGACAGCAGTCAGAGCGCATTGCTGATGGAATTTGTTGAGTCCCTCCTTCTTCAAAAGTCAACAAGATCCAAAACACGCTCTTTCCAGACCCAAGTATTTCAGCAGCATGAGCCCCAAACCCATCTTGTAGCTCTCTGCTTCCCCCTGCAAGGAAATCACCCCCTTCCTTAGGAGTTGCCTCCCCCCTGCTTTCCCTTTCACATAACCAGCCATCCTTCACCATCCTGTTTCTGTAAAACACTCAGCACACACGGCAGCTGAGGGGGAGGGACCGAGGGGCTGGTGGAAGCCACTCAGATTTCACATTTATTTAATAGTCGTGGCTGTGCTTGTTTGATTTATCTTCACACATACGTTTGACAGATATGGTCTCATAAAAACTCCACAGAGTAAAAACACCAGAAAGGCCTGCAGCCATACTGTGTTAGCATGCAGTCTGGCTCCAGCTCCAGAGCCAAGCACGGATCAAGCTCGCTGCAGCTGGCAACACCCCTCAGATGGGAAACCTTTGAGTTTGCAACGCCCAAAACACAGGGTGCTCAAGTGTAGCTGGACCCAAGTTCCCCAGTTGGTGGTGTCTGGGCAAAAAATTAAAAAGGTCCTGATTTCCTCTTATCTTGAAATATCCTGCTGCACTTTATATAAATTGCTTCATTCAAATAAACTTACATTTGGGTGGCTAATCTCATTCTTCCCCCAAATCCTCCGAGATACAGCAGTGTTCAGAATATCTCAAGAAAGCTTATGATTTTTATAGCACTTCCAAAAAACCTCTCCCAAGTCACAGCAATTAAAGAGTAAGCTTGCTTCACGCTTACCTTGCAAGGGCCTTATGATCTTGCTGTATTCGTATTATTCCTAACATTCCCTTAAAAAATTGAGGCCTTAATGAGTTGGACTCATACTGTTGTGGCTCTGACAAATACATTTTCACTGGAGTGGAACTGTGCCTTCGTACAATTTGTGCACAAAGCGGCTACTATATAGTTTGGGATATAGGCTCCACAAAAACACAACCAACTTTAACATATGCATATTTCACAGTGTTTTTTTTAAAGGGGAGCACACCTGAAACTCTCATTCCCAGCATCAAGAGAGGCAAAGTGAAATAGCTGTAAATGAAGTCACAAGCATGTTAATGTTGCTCATAGGTAGGACTCCAGCTGCATTCAGGTGGTGTTTTATTATGCGTATAAATAACAACCCCCCCACGTCTCAGAGCTGGCAGCATGGTCTGGAGGAAGGAGCTCAGGGCCAAGAGTGAAAGACCCTGTGTTCCAACCTGCTGCTGCAATGGCCACTTCATTTCTTTATATGTTACTCCCACATATAAAATAACATTCTTAATACTTACCCGTCACACAGGATAGATCTTGCTCTGTTAACAAAAGTGAATGTGAAGGGCTGTGTATCTGGCCCACAGTTATCTTGGCTGGTTAAAACCACTGGAGAAGATCAGTGGGAGAAATTGCGACTGCTTCTCTGTGAGCAGGTAGGATATTTGTGGTTCCCCCTCTCATTAGGGACAATTTTCCCCAGCTATAGAAATGTCATCTTTTCTGTTTTAGGTAAATACTAAGGAGGATGCAATGAAGGTTTGGAAGCCTCATGTTTTCCTGACTTTGGATAACCTGTTTTTGTTTATGGCTATCTCCTCTATCGCTGATCTCCTAGCTCTGACGCGGGGTCAGTGATCCTCTTGGTGCCATACCCACCCAGTTTTCATGGTAACACTGAGCAGCGTCACCCCAGTCACAATCCATAGGTGCAAGCTCAGCGCCTGGCAGGGCGTTATTTTCCAAAGGTGAGGATTTCCAGGCAGTGGTTCCCTCTCTCTCTCACTAGGGACAGGTTTTCCCAGCTATGGAAATGCTGTCTTTTCTGTTTTACGATAACAGCTGAGAAGTTTGTGGACACCCTGCCTTCAGGACACACTCACTGGATCTCCTGTTTTCTGGGGACACTAGACAAGGATTGCAGATACTGCTCATCATGGCCTGGCTTCCCCCCCCCCCTTACTCTGTTGCTGGTGGATGAAAAACTTAATTCACCTTCATTAGTAGTTTCGAGGGGCGGAAGAACATGTTCCCAGACCAATGGCCAACTTTACACCACAGACTCCTTTCTGGAGTCTGTGCCATTTGAAGAGAGATCACTTGTGGACAATGTATTAATTACAGCTGTTGTTGTACACATCGTTACGCACAAGTGCCACACACATTGGGCAGTATCTGGCCTTGGACACTCAAGCCTTGACCTGTGACAAACCAACAGTGAAGACCCATAGTCTGACATGACTCCTTTCAGAAACAGGCCACTCTTTGCCAGAGGCAGGGCACAGCACAACAGGCTCTCTCAGAAAGCTGCAGGCAACACGGAAAGGCAGGTCCCTGGAGCGCACAAAATGAAATAACCACATATGAGATCCGGCTATCACAAGAAGGGAGACTGTATCGCCTACATATAAATGCAGAAAAGGAGGCCACCCTCACGCTGGTGACATAGCCACTGATACGCAGCATTTCTATCCCTTCCTCTTCATTGTGGATAGCTACAGAGCTGCAAGGAAGGTACTGACAAGCAGTCAGGGAATTCAGCCGCTGGTTGGCCATGCAGGACTTGAGAGCTGGAGGGTGAAAGTGATGCATGGAAATTAAGTTAATTTTAAACCGCAGGCAAGAGAAGAGACTTGCTAGCAGTTACTTAAGAGAAGCTGCTGACTGTTTAAATACCATTAAGAAGATTAATGTGGGCCCGCAGAACCACTGAAAAATTAGGGCTGAAAGGGACCTTGAAAGGTCAGACCAGTCCATCCCACTAACCCAAGGCAGGATCACCTAAACCTCAGACATCCCTGACAGATGTTGCTTAACTTGAACTTAGAGCTCTCCACTCCCCAGGCAGTCTATTCTTTATTATCCCTGTCATTAGAAAGTTTTTCCTAACATCTAAATTGAGTCTTTCCTGCTGTGACTTAAGCCTTCTTTTTTCTTTTTTTTCCTCTTTTCCATCACAGACAAGGAGCAAAGATTATGTCCTTTTATGTGCTTAAAGACTTCAGTTCTCTCCTCCTGTGGGTTAGAGAATTTCAGTTCTTTCAGGCTTCCCTGGTAGGTAATGGTTTCTCGACTTCTGCTTGTTCTCTCTGCTCTCTGCTGTGCTGGATCCAATTACCCCATGTCTCCCCTCAACTTGTGTTCCATCACCTCAACACCATGACATAGCTGACTCGCATTCAGCTTTCGATCCTTTTTCTGAAGAATTGCTACTTAACCCATCACTCCCTCCTCTGTACTTGGGGAGTTCATATTGCTGCTCAAGTGTACGACCTTCCAATTCCCCTTATTCATCTGCCTCCTGTTTCTTCCAGACCATTTCCCCAATTTGCCCACACAGTTTTTAAATCTAATCCTGTCCAACACCACATCTACAGTTTTATTTAATGTGATGTAAAATGCGACGTCCTTATGTTTATATTTTATAACAAAAGAAAAAAAATTAAGCCGAACTGAATCGGACGTAGGGTGAAAGCCCCCTCAAAACCACCTTTCACTTGAACAAGAAGTTGCCAGCAGTAGTGCCCTGAGTGAGGTTATTCAAGTAGGTTTGTACCTACTTTCTAGAAGAGTGTGTTTTCCCAGCTGGCTTCAAGCATCGAACGCCAAACAACTGTGACAGCCACACAACGTTACTGCAGTCAGGCCTCTCCTGGTTCTCGCCTCCACCTAAAACCTTTTTGCTTTGCCGTGTCTCTGCCCCTGCTGTCTTTGGTCCACGCACCCCTACTTTCCCCCTCACCCCAGCCACCCCTCGTCTCCCCTCGAGGCCCAGTCTGCCAGTGGGAAATGCCCACCAGGACCTTCCCAGGACCGGGGCTTGCGGGACTGACACGGGACAGACAAATAAAAATAAATGAGGATAATAAAACTATCTTTTATTTCCTAGAAGAAGGGCGGGACCTGGCCAATATCGAAGCCCGTAACTCGGCACCGCCAGGCAGGCTACAGGTTACCGCGTACCTCCACCTGCCCCCGCCCGGCCCCGGCCCCGGCCCCGGCCCCGGACCCGGTCCNGCCGGTAGCCCGGGCGGGCGAGGCTCCCACCTCAGGCTGCCTCCCCGGGGCAGCCGGACCCTGCCGGCAGATGCTGCTCGCAGGTGCGAGGGCGAGGCGTGGAGATTCGTTCACTCCGTACCCGGGCGCCTAGTTGGGATGAGCTGCCATGCTCAGCAGGTCACTACTCCTCAGAGGCCCCACGCTGAAGTAAAAGGTGTCCCAGCTCAGTCCTGCCTACCCTCGCTGGCTTCAAAGATCGGTGGACACAGAGCTGACCCCAGGAGGAAACAAGAGTAAGCTTGCCTAGACAGATCTCCCTCCTCTGCTCCCAGGGCCCCTGTCCAGGCTCCTGCCATTACCAGTAATAATAATTAGGCTTCTTTTCCCATTTTTCAGTCATGATCCACTACTGGGAAAGGACTAAAGACTACAGCTGTGCTTTACGGTCCTAGGGGCTGTGTGAAGGGACTCAATGCCAGAGCCTGGAGACAGACTGTTTTCTGCGGTGGTGGGAGAATACCAAAAGGTCCCCAATTGTCCAAAGGCAAGTTTCATCTGAACACAACACTAGTAAGTAGAAGCGGTTGACTCTGAGCAGGGAAGGCTGTGGTCCTTATGATGAGAGGAACCAGCAAAAGCCTGAAAAACAGATCAAATCCTGCCATGTGCTTGCAGAGGGTAGGCTTTCCTCCAAACCATCACCTTTCAGGGGCTCCAAACAAAACAGGTTTTGCACAGTCACTTCCACACCCCTAGAAAGCACTGCTTTTGGTGCCTTTGAGGCTTGGTCCCAGATCTGATCCACACAGGAGTCTCCCACTCCACACCCTGGCTTGAGGCTGCCTGTGTGGTGCCTGCTCCACCCTGCACTCCGCAGCTCCCAGGTAAGGCCTAGTCCCTGCTCCCTCTGAAGGGCTCTCCTTGGCCAGGGAAAAGAGATGACCAGGCTTTTTTGGCTGTGTTTAAACAGATGTACATTTCTGGTAAGCCTGGCTCCCGAAGCTGTCATGACTTGCCATGGTCAGGAGCAATGGTTGCATGCCAGAGTTGAAATACTGGATGTCACTCCTGTACAAGGGACAGAGGTTTTACTAGCCCACTCAGGGACCAATGCAACCAGTATAGTAGAGTGATGGAAGCAGGGGTCTTCCTGACAGCTCGATAGATAAGGGACAGTCTGACCGTCCCTGCCTACCCCTGACCATCCACCCCCCACCTGTTTGTTCTGCAGTGAGAGCATTTCCTCACCCCACTCATAGTCACAAGCTAGGAAAAGGGGAAGCCAGTAAAAAAAGCCCATGTGGCACCACAGCAGATGTGCAAGAGACAGAACCTAGGACCACCTTTGCTCTCCAGGTAAACTGAAGTCTACCTCAAGTGCCATACAGACACCTTCTCTCTGTACTGCTGCACCCAGGCTCTGAGAAGCATTTTGGGCTTGCACATTAATCAAAACAGGCTGATCTCAGCTCATTTCTAGCTCTAAACTACCTCACTCAGCAAGCGTCCAAGAGCACCTCATGCCCCCGGCCCCATGCTGCACCCATCTTGCCAGCAAGCACAGCTGTGGCTTGGCTGCCATTCCCTGCAGCCTGCAAGGAGCCCACCTGCCTGATATGGATGTGCCTTCCAGCAGCACCAGCTATTAGCACATGCAGGAGAGGACCTGGGCAGGCAGACTGCACCCCTTCTAATTGACTGAAGGAAGAGGAACACTTGAACTTGCTCCAAAAGGAAGCACAAGCTCCAGCTTCCCCACATTCATTTACTTGCAGAGCTTGCCCAAACCTGCAAGTAGGCATCAGCTTGCAGACAGGCAGTTTAGAGGAAGCAGAGTTGGGCCAGTGCAAGTCAGCTGGAGGTATTGACCCTTCTGGCAGTTTGGATGCAGACCTTGGGCTCAGCTTAAACATGTCTTTCTTCCCTTCTCTATCTAGAAGAGCTGGCCCTTCCCAGCCATTATTTTCTTCAGCACGACTCATTCCAACTACAAGTCCATTGTATCCTTCAACACTGCCTATCCAGGCCCTGCAAAACACCCCAGGGAGAACTCCATCAGAGCACCTATTCTCCTTCCCTACAGGCAATTCCTGGGGAGAAACAGACATCCTATCAAATATCCCATTTTTTGTTTTAACCACACAAAGAATTTACCAAAACGTTCTTTATTTTTCTAGAATGTCATATGTTATAATAGTCCATGTCAGCTTAGGGCAAAACTTAAGGCCAATACAAAGAGCAAGAATATCTTGAGAACAACCATCTGCCCCTCAGGTGATGATGGCATTGAGATATACTAGGTACTTCAGTGACATGCACCAGAGAGCTCTGGTGGCAAAGCACAGTGAGCACACAGAAAAAAAAACAAATCACAAGCTAGCTTCCTAAGCAAGCAGACTGAGCAGGCTGCCTGACAGACATCACTACAGTGCTACAGGCATCACAACAGTGAGTTTTAAGTGCTTTTTAGTGAGTTATCAGGAGGGAGTAAGTGTTTACAAAATGCACAGTGATGTGATCACATAACCGAGAGCTCCACTTTCCAAGCCTCTCAGGAACAGAGGTTTGGGGTTAAAAGTTTCCCTATACTCATTACACAGGCTGAAGTGAGCTCAGCAATGAATGCAAACAGTGCCACAGAACAACGACAAATGCAGGTGCAAAGGAGGAAATGCTAGAGGCGTGATAGTGCTTCAGCATTTATTTTCCCCAAAGACACATAAAAAGAATTAAAACAGTCTAAAAACCACAAAGCTTTATAATACTTCACAATACATAAATACTAACTGTGCTTCCTGCTTAGACTAACCAGCAGGGAGGTCTTTTATTCAGGCCTTTATGACAGTAGGTACATAAAGCTGTTTAATTTTCTTCAGGTACAGAACAAGTGACAGGAGAAATGTATGGTAGAGTCATTCCAGTTTGGTTCAAGGCCAGGAAGTTCTCCTGAGAGGGATGCTCTGCTGTTGACTGGAAGCCATATTCAACAGACACTGCTCACATTGCGTACAGATGTCTACAGTCAGCCAGTCTGCCATGGTCCCTGTGTAACAGCACAGAGGCTGTGCTAGGCAATGGGGTTCCAAAATAATGGGTACACTGGAGTGGGAAAGGGGAAAAGAAAAGCAGGAAAGCTGACCCAGGTTTCTGTTAGAGGGCATGGTGCTCTTCACCCTTCCCTGCACATGATCCAACACTGCTAAGTGATTTAGCTAAATGCATGAGTTCAACAGAGCAAACAGTCAGCTCCACTTAGGAAAGCTAGTGAGCAGCAGAACAGCTTCATTTACTGACACCTTCTCTCTGTTGACAGTATGTCAGCCAAAGGGCTAACGGGTATCTGTGGTTGGTCCAAGGTTATGGCCACATCCTTACGCTGTAGGATTTTTTTTTTTTTTGCCATCCTGAAGCATGGCAGTAATACAGTCACTCAGACCTCTTCTGCAGCACCTGCATTATGAGGCAGACCAAACCACTGCCCCACACAGTTAACTTCAGTAGTGAATACTACCCCTGATTTTTGGCAATGGAAGTACAAGCCTTTGAACCAGAAACTGCTGTGACACTATTTTGGCTACCTTAAAGAATGGTCTCAGAAAAGATACCTGTTCCCGCAGTAGAATATATAACTACTTTGGAAAGAAGAGAACAGATAATGCATGTTTCCAGTCCTAGATATTGCACTTATACCCACAAGGTCTGCATTTTCCACGCAGAACTGTCAAAAGCTCTTTTTGAAATAGTTCCCTTTCTGGGGACAGAAAGGAATGGGTGTCTGTATGTGTGTGGAGGGACTGAGAAACCATTTGTGGCATTACTCTTCGGTCAGTTATACCTGAGACCACTAGCATATTTTATTTCTAGGTATAAAGGTGCTACTCCTGGGTTGAAGTGACAGACCCCCAGCTGTGGGGGATAGAATATAATGGCATCTGGAAATCCTTATACAAATTAAGCTGTCACAAGGAACCTTCTATGTCTGGGCTAACATGGACACTTCTGAATCCATGTCAGAAACCTGACAGCTAAAAAGCAAAATGGATTTCAGGGCACCTACACACCCTCCCTTTTGGTCATCTAAAATCCACAATACTTCCAGAGAACTGTAAACTAGTTAGACCAGTGGCTAAACCAGTCATTCAGCATAACATTCAGCTGACCAGCATAATACTACATACTGCTGTCTGCATGTTTGTAGACCTGCATACGTAAGTAACTGGTAACATCTTTCAAGGAGAAAACACATCCCTGTCCCAGCTTACCCAAAACACTCCCAGTGCTCTATTTCATGCAGCAGCTCCGAGCTCTTTTGCTCTTGAGTAGCTGGGTCCTCCTCTCGGGAGAGTCTCAAAAGTTTTAGGAAGTGAAGTGGGAGATGTACACATGTTCTGAAGGGCATGGACATCTAGAATGACAACACAAGTCACCTGAGTTCTCAGAGAAACAGATCCTCCTCCTTAGCACGAAAATTTGCATGGCATGCAATTGATTTATTGGTGCACTTAGAAGATAGACATTAATGCAGTGAACTTTCTGACCCTTGTATAAATAGAGCACCGAGTAAACCCAACCACTTTACACAGGATGAAAGAAAGAGGAGCCAGAGTTGTTTTAGCTGAGTATGACAAGAGATGTCTGTGGCACCCTGGCTGCTTTTCAATCTTGTAGTATTCCCTCTTCTATTTGCTTAGAAACAAACTAGAGGGTAGATTTGAGGTATCAGTGGATGAAGGAAAGCTTCCTATGACTAGGTGAGGTGCAGGGAAAAAAGAAAATGTAAAAAACCCGTATGCTGTTGTAAAGACTAGACTTGCCTTGATGCAGCAGTCACAGCAGACAACACTAAGAGAAAAAAGTTCCCAGCATTATCATTTGATTAGAGCTCAGCAGATATCAATATTGCTGCTAAGGACAACTTTCCCAAGTAAGTCTTAATTTGTGATTGTGGCACAATCACTTGATGGCAAAGTGAGCCAGCTGAGAACTCCCCTGTTCAGTTTGCCAGCCCTCCTATTTATCCTAGTTTAAATCATTTGAAATGTGTCAGCATCCATAGCTTGAAGGCTTTATCTGCAAATGCCCATTACTTCTCACCCAGCACTACCACCAGTTACTCAATTCCCAGTGGTTGTTTACTTGTTGCTCGTAATCAATTCAGTGCTTCACTACTGCTTCAAATATATTTAAGTGAGCCTTAGCGAGGCTGAAGTTCCTCTTTTCCTCTCCCATGAGCAGAAAACCTCTGACAAATAGTGGATACAAGTAGGTCCAACTCCTTTCCCAGTTACAGGGTCTGGACTTCACTTTTTCAGTCCTTAGCAGAAGATTCTGGTGAAAAGCCTCTCCCAGAACCTGCTCGAGCCCTTGGCTGAAGTTAAATCCAACCTTTAGAGCAAAATGCAGAGAGTGATCTCCAAGAGAAATTGAATCTAATATTTGCACAGTAAGTTTGGTTATTGCTAGCTTAATACTAAGAGTTAAAATTGAGACACCACTTCAGAGGCAAGTTTTTCCACGTCCTCTGCAGCTGTAGACACTTCAGCCTGGCTTTTGCAGCAAGGCAAAACTGAAGGGCTCACCAACCTGTTCCTATCCAGTACTACAACTGTTTGAATACCAAGTATTTTCCACACTGTTCTTTCACTCTTTTCTCCCTCCTCATTCAGTCCTTTTGTACCAGCTCACCTGCTGCAAAGGTAACAGCTGTAAGGCCACTTCAGAAACATCTGCTTATGGCAGCTGAAACAGATCTGTGGAAAGGAAAGTTACTTGTGAATGCAAATGTAAAATATCTTTGTACCAACAGTATCCACTGCCTGCCAAAGAGCAAGCACATAAACCAACCTTCTAAAGGCTTTATGTCCACATACAATAACAGAGGTCCAATAAAGGATAGCAAAGACACAGGAAATAAAAGCTAAAAAGGCAAAAAAAAAAAAAAAAAAAAAAGCCTTACTTGTAGGCCAGTGTTTTTATGATGCAGAGGTTTGGGGCAGCTGCCAGACAACAGGAGTTTAAAAAAAGGCTCTTGAGCAAACAATAGCTGTATTGTGCAAGAGTGTAACAGTAGCTAGTTAAGAGAGAGGGAAGAAGAGAGACATTCTTTGAGGTAGACTGCACCAATCCCAAAGAGATTAAGTCAGGGCAAATTTGAATCCAATCCTGAAGCAAAAAAAAAATGAGTCATAAGGAAGCTGATGAGTCGCTTGAACTTTATAAAAAAAGAACACATTCATACACAGCTGGCAGTCAGAAGTGATATTATCTTGAGAAGTAGAGCTTGAGAAAGCTAAAAAAACTTCAGCAGCAAGAACACAAAGGGGATAAGAGAGCCATTTCAGAATAGGCAGAGAGCAGGCAAGTTAAAGCAGGGTTGGTAAGTAAGGTGAAAAGAAAACAAGGATTCAGTCTCAGGAGCATCAGACAGATTGTGCAAGTAGCATAGCTCTGCTAGTAGAACCTTTGGCTCTGTCTATACTGCTAAATAAGTGAGGGCAAGAAGTTGACCTCTAAGCCAAGTAGCACGGACTTCCTCACATCTGTGTTGCAAAGGGCTTGTACTCACAACATCTGCTCTAGAGGGGCTGGTTGCAACACCCCCTCTAAAGGAGACTCAGTGAATAAGCCAGCAGTTAAGCAGAGTGGACAGCCAACAGTCCTGTGCTGCAGGTCATTCCCTGTCCCCCTCATCTCACCAACCTTTGTGTCCACTCAGCAAGGTGGTTTGAGTCAGCACAACTCAAGTGTGGGAGCCTGAGTTAAGAGCCTTTGTTTCACAGTTTAGCAGTACCAAATCCCAATTAATTATTTTGTCATTTCAGAGCTGGCCAACAGTCATGGCAGTCAGCTCTCCTAGCGTGGAAGTAAGAGACAAGAAGTATCAAGCAAAGGCTGGGTTACTTTCTAGGCAGCTTACAGCTTAACATCGATTAGACACCATCACCACACAAGTATTAAAAGATTTTTAAAGCCTAGCACCAAACTTGGATCAGCTGTATGAACAGGCTAAGTTGAGGCAGAGTACCTCAGCAGTTCAGCACAGAGGGCCATGAAGCCAGCCAGCTTTTGAAAAGGCAAGGACACCACAAAGATAAGGAAAGGAAACATACCTTTGCTCTTAGAAAGACACTATCACTGCCTCCTTGGAAGAAGCCTTGCCCTTCCAGCATCACCATTGCGTATCTGGTTCCAATCAGCTCAGCAATGGTTGGTGATGGCCACTTGGTAGGAGAGGGACAGTGCTATCGAAAGACAGAAGTTAAGCATCAGAGAAGGCTGAAGGAAGCAGATATTTGGGGACATCATCCTCAAAACTGGGTCCCAAAAGGCTCGGGAACATTTGTCCCCAAAACTCAGTTTTGCCAGTGATGGGGAGTATCAGTTGACTCTTTGAGAATACCAGCAGAGCAACTACTACAGAGGTTTTAGTGGTTGCTATAGTTTTCAAGCAGCTTCTTGACGCCTCATTAGAGAAGCAGGTCCCTCAGTCACCACAGTAGTTAATACCATCTCCAGAGCCAGTCTCTGGGGAATTCTACCCTTTGGTAAAGACAGCACCCTGGCCCCTCCTAGGTACAGGAACCCTTTCCACAGCACAACACTCTCTTGCCTTCTCTTTCCCAAGTCCCACTGGCCCCACAGAAATGGCAGCTGTGGTCTGGTGGTTGACCAGGAGAGACAACAGTGCTTTTATCCCCAGGTGGGGAGTCCAACCCACCTGCATCCCCCACTACACTGCTGAACAAAGAGGTCACACAGACTTATGGTCAGTTTAGAGACTTGCCAGAGAATGGGGCAGGGAGGGATGCAGAAGGAAAGGAGGAGGCAGGGGCACAGCACACCTTATCAGGGCAGAACAGGGTGAGGCCATGATTCAGAAGGTTGCACAGAAGTGCACAAAAGCCTGCATTGCTTACACAACAGTCATTCAGAACCTGGTGACTTCAGTACTGCACACATTTAAAAGTCACTGATGCTGTGCTATCTACATTTTGTCAACCACTTGTTCCCTTTACTGCAGCTTAAAGGGTATTTGTGAACATATCAGAATCTAGAGAGAATGAGGGGAGATGGAGAAAGCAGGACAGTCCCACTGCAAGCTACAGTATGCTTGAGGAAGCCTTGATGGACACTTTCAAGTAATGCAGTAGTATTTTTCTCTTCTTGTATGAGGAACAACTTTATTTCACGTCATTCAAACTAGGAAGCCTCCACAAAGACACTACAGCATCCAGTCTTCTCTTAAGCCATCTCCAAGGAGAGAATAATATCCCAGCTTAAGATCAGTATACAATATGGCCTAAGATAAAAACCACAGAACATGCTTACTGGTGCAAGCTCTGGTCATTACCAGATGTATCAGACCAGGCTTGCTAGCTGACATGCCAGACTTACAAGTTCCTTGCTTTGAAGGCCTCTCTCTAAAGATTCGGACCTTCGTCTGTACGGAGGCAGCTGCTGTTGGCCAGCATTCAGGAAACTATTATGTTTAATGCCTCTTAGTATGGGTGCACTCTTAGGAGGATGTGTGCAATTTGCAGCAAGACCTGGATAGGAAGAGAGAGTTTTAGGGTGCAGAAAACCAACTGGCAGCTTCTAAGCATTCACCCCAAATGCTGAATGCTCAAGAGCACTACACTGCCTTCTGAAGGTAGCAAGGCTCACAGCTCTCCCCCTCAACCCCCATCAGCTCAGATCACAAAAAGTAGAGGTTACGCTAATTATGCTACTGTCAGTAGGCAGTGAGGAGGCTTCATTAGCACCATTTAGTTTAATAAAATCAAGTGGTGCATTTTCTACTTGAACATTCAAAACACTCATTTAGCTTTTACTGTGAATTCCAGTTAGGCCTTTGGGGATGTGCTATCATTGTTTTGAAGCTGCAGGAGCTATACAAGCCTCAGTCAACTGCAGAGGAATGGTTTTCTAAGGGCACCTCCCCAGACTCATTACTTAGTGTTGGAGCTTCTCCTGTAAATTGTCTTCAGGTGATCAGAGAGAAAGTGTACGGTGAGCCCAACCAAAGGCTTTGGGAAAACTGCAGGCCACTGACTGTTCTTTTGTCACCTGGTTTAGATGTGCAGCTAGAAGTACACTGACCTGTGCTGTTGCAGGATGCTACTGATGACCTGGTTGAGACAAGCCAGGTGCTGGAAGGCAGCTTGGGAGTCGTTTCCTGTAGACCAGAGGACAGGATGTTCTTTAGCCGCATATAAGAGACACCAAGCCCACTTCCTTAGGAGTGCTGTGGCTAAACAAAACCCAGGATACCCAGGACTGACCAGAAATGTTCAAGACTCAGCCAGAAGTGGAGCAGAGAGAGAAATCAACGTGGTACACTTAGCAACTTTATATTCCAAGAGGTAATAGCAAGTTAATTGCCCCCACAACCAGGAAGCTCCAGCCAAGCTAGTGAAATTTCAAATTCATCTGTTCTTTTTCTCACTGAAGTTCAATGCAGATACCAGTCCCAAAGTTTTATCTGTTCAAGAACCAACTTCACACAATCCTCCCTACACAACTCTGAGTACATTGGAACCATTTTCTTTTGGCTCCAGTTCACATGTAGCAACACTGGAGAACAGATCAAGAGACTGTGTGCCGCTAACGCAACTCAAACACAATGCTGTATCTCAGCAGCATTGTTTCTAGCTTCTCTAGAAAAGCAGAAAACAAATTTAATTATATTAGTCTCCATATGAAGGTTCTTCCAGTTTAGCAGCAATACATCAACGACAGGGTTCTCAAATGCTGAACATTCCTACAAGTAGCACAGACTTGTCCAAATATAGCTAAGATTTTCTGCTTTTATTAATTCATATCCGTTTTCCTCAGTTAAGCAACTGCATTTCAGACAGAAATGTTTACAGAAAACAGATTCCTGTTTGTATGCCAGCGCATCTGTGCTAGACATGATGTGTTAGGGCTTCAGTTCTGTTCACAGAATTTCTGAATGTGCTCAGACTGAATCCCAGAACCAAGCAGTCAAGCTTTTCATGAACACGCCAGGAGTTAAAGAGCCCAAAGACTACGTATCATGGTTTATTGAAGAATGGTGCTCCCAAAATTGCTCCACAGGCAGAAGAATGGGAATTCACTAGTGATGTTGCTTCCTGAAAATAAATCATTAAGTTTTCCTTCCACAAGCTCACATACCACATGGAATGCAAATACATCAATACATCTGGCATCAAATGCCTCACTGTGAGGTAAGAGTGGGAATAGTTTTGGCCCATATTGGCCAAACTCCTATGCATATTAAAACTTCTGCAGGATCTAGTTTTAAGAAACCAGAGCAGACCATGGTTCTATAAGCTGCAGTCATGCCACAAAAAGAAGTGTTTGAATATGATATGAGCTTCTGTAGAGGAAAGGACTTCAGTGAACCTAGTAGTACCACATTCATTCACTTTTGAGAGACATGATTTTCCACACTAGGATTTGAACCTCATGCATGCAGATCTAACGCCTGAAGTACTTGAGCCTCTCCAGAGTCCTTTCATTTTGAAGCCTTACCTGAACTCCTGGTCCCAGCTGCTGTGTTGTAGTGTTGACAATTTTAAATTTGGTACTGGTGTCTTGGACAGTTAAGAAACTATCGCTTGGAGATTTCAAGACAATATTTGGTGTCACAAGCATTTCTGCAGGAGAGAGGGGGGAAAAAAGCCCATACAAACAGGTAATGTAAGATAAGAAGTTGTGCTGTGACAAGAAAATGCAAATTTGATACCCACACATCAGAATTTGAGATTCAGCTAGACTTTGTCCTGGTAGTTACATAATCTTTTAGTTTTAGGTGATGGCCAAAATCCTGTTTTCTCACTTAGTAGACAGACAAATTTGAACATCCATTAAAAAAAGGGTAAGTTGAAACATCTTTTGAGTCTTAATAAGCCACAAACAGATTTTCTAGAAAGAACTAGTCTTATGCCATACCAATTCTATCACACAAAATTTGCATTCCCACCTCCCTTGCATTATACATGCTATGGGAAAGATAAGTGGGCTTTCATTTCAAAGGCCATCCATTATTTTTAGTCAATGCTGACTTCACTTGCATGCTTCATAGGTCACTTTGCAGCAGGTACCTTTGGGGCTGCTCCCATTTTCCCTTGCTGCTGCTGTTCGAAGCTTCGGTGGTCGTTTTACTTCTGCCATGAGCTGTTCATGCCAGCTGGACTCCCATGGCACACACTCTTTCAGCTTCCTCTCCAGCACCTGCAGGCAAAGTATAGCACCAGAAAGAGCCAGTGGATAGAGCAAGGAGACCAGTGGTGACAGAACTACTCCTTCAATAATGGCGCTGTTTTACATGTGCTTCTCACTCAAGTGCACTGGGCCTTGCACACAAGAGACACATGACAGAACCTTAAGATAATGCATGGTAGGATGCTTTAGCAACTCTCAAATTTAACACTGAGAACTCCAGGATTGTTTTCAGGACCACACAATGTTCTAAACAGAAGAAGCACCAGAGGAAGTAGGGAGACTGATCATCTTTCTCCTATGAAGATGTCGCCTCCCATTTTCCTAGCCCCGTGTTTTGGCAGGAGGGTCTGCCCAAGAGTTAAGTATGGTTAATATATCACCCTCCCAAATCTAAACTAGTAGCTAAGACATTAGCTCTATATTCATAGAAACTGTCCTGTTGACCCCAGACTGATCTTGTTTTGCTTATTAGATGCAGCACCAGGTCACCTACAGGCTTTAGATGAGACTTGGGGGCAGCTACATCAACTTTGGGAGTCCTGTGTTTTTCCTCGATGATCACCTGAAAAAGCAGAAATGATCCTTAAGCAATAGTTCTCTCTCTACTCCTGGCATACCCTCCCACTCAGTGGCACAGTGAATGACTCAAATCAGGATTTGGGAATGGGGGAGGTGGGCAAGGCATAACAAAGCTGAGTTGGGAAGCATAGAATGATGAGGTTTACTTACGTGGGTTTTTGGTAGAGACAGATTTGCCTGCAGAAAACTAGAGGCAATCAGAATTGCTGCAGAGTCCTTTGAGGCTTGCACAAGAAGCATACAGCCTTCTAGCCCCAGCACCTCATGAACTGCCATCAGAAGCCAATGGAAAATGTTGTACTCAGATTTTAATGTCAGAAGTGATCCTGACAAGCACCATGGTCATATCACATTCTTCAGTGAGAACTCAGCTCCAGGGAGGAGAGTAATTGAGTGGGTTAACAAGACTGTAACAAGAACCATAGCAGCAGGCAGCTGTATGCATAAGCTAGTGTCCCAGAGACTGGCTTGCAGCCCTACATAAACTAGGAACAATAACAAGATAGAAATTGCAGGGCAGGTATTCATGTGAGGCAGACTCTCTCATCAAGCCCTGTGGTTGCTGCATAGAGGAGAACTGATAAAAAAAGTCAAGTTGCACATGCATGTCTTTAGCTGCCTTGTTCACTTACTCTTATTTGAGACTATGCCATTTACTTTCCCTGTATGTACAGCTTCAGAACACGTGGGAGTGCAGGTAGAACAACACTACAGCTTCCCACACTAGCTGTGCTTTCATTCATTTGCAAATTAGACCACTGTTTGCTAGAGAAGCTTTAAAATTGCTTTGCAGATGGGGAAATCCTCATTTAAGAGCCTTCACAAAGACCCTAGCAGTAGCACTCTATGCTTTCGTCTAGCATTTCTGACTACTACTCTTCAAACATGTTTGTGCTTCTCATTGACCACAGAAAAAGATTAAAAAAAAGAAAAAATAAAATCAAGACCCAGTTCATCCTGCCACCTTGAGTTACGGTTCTGTACTGCACAGTGCATCGTACATTGTAACTAGTGTTCATTACAAGGTATTGTCTCCTTTTCACTATTATTCATTTATATACCAATCAAGATGATATCTCCAGAGAAATGTCATAGCCTTATCTGAAGCCTGGAGCCACAGTCAAGACAAGCAAGAGCTGTGTGTCAGAGGTGCATGGTTTAGCTGAGACTTTTAAACCCTCAGCACTCTAGCAGCCCCAACAAGGAGAAAAAAAGCTGGTGTCTATTGTGGTATGCAAAGTTTTCACTTTTAAAAATATCACTCTTTATTGCAAGTAGAGTTGTGTCTCATCTCCTGCCAAGACGTCTGTTTGCAAAGCACGCCAATGCCACAAAGCCTCATGCCAATGTTTTAGATCTGCTCATCATTCCCAGCTCAAGCTGCAGCAAGCTAACAGCATCACAAGCTTTTAGAGACACCCCAGACATTTTTGTAGCTGGTCATCTTCACCAACCATCCACATTGTTGGAAGCCCCTACCACTCGAGTTAGCACAGCAGATGCCCCTGGAAGGGGGTCAGCTTTTTTTTACCCTGACTAAACTCCTGCAGTAGCTCGTGTACACTGCCTAGTGGCCTCTGCCTCAGGCTGAGCAAAGGACTCGCTCGAAAGTGCTTTTCACTTGCACACATCCCACAGCCTCCAAGAAGGCAAGGATACTAGTAAGAGATGCCAGGCACAACCCAGCTTAAGGAGCCTGGGAGGACACAAGTGTCCAAGGTGGAAAACGTAAGCAGGCAAGGGTCTGTTTCGTGCAAGGCAGCATAATTGCTGCAGGGAAGGGAGTGGCTGACCCCTGGAGGGAGAAAAAGTTTACCATCCAGCTTCATGAAAGCGTGGCTACCCCTGACTTAAAAAGTTACTGGAAATGAAGCACTTGGGTGGACAAACAGGGTGATCTAATGTTGAGCTGCAGCTGAGAGGGAGACCCAGGCACTTCTGGACTTGGAAGCACCTTTGAGCAAGACAGGCTTTTGGAGAAGAGGCCTCAACAAATACTGCTTAGAAATGAGGTACAGGAGGTGCTTTCGAAGTTGTCCGTTGACTCTAGTCACTCACCTTCCGAAGGGTGTACCTCTTGTGCTGAATATCATCCAAAAGTAATTCATAGGGAGAGAGGATACATTCTTTTGGAGGTGCGTGACATTGTGGCCGCTCAGTGGCCTTGCGCAGCCTCACACCATTCTGTAGTTCGCAGATGACACTGGGCCACAGGGATGCCTTGGAGAAACCAGAGAGGGCCAAGTCAACAGCTGGCTAGAATGCACAGAGCAGCATCCTCTCCCTCCATGTAATAGGGCACACTTAGCAACTGAAGAAATTCAGAAACAGGGAACCATGTCCTTAACACCCCCTTCAACTCACTTCTAGATCAGGGCACAGTACCAGCACAGAGAATTGCTTCTCTTTGCAGGAGTTAATTTACAACAACGGATCTGGGAGCTGGCTTGCCAGGCTCATTCCCAAATTTTGTCATTAACTTTATGAACATACTTCAGCAAAGCATAGCTTCTGCTGCCAGGTAGCTAGACCCATTTTCTTGAGTACTTACTTCCTGCAAGTGCTCCAGGTGCCAGAGTTTTTTTTCTTATTATTGGATCCTAGGAAACACTGGGAATGAAATCCCAAATCTTACCATTGAAAGCCTCAGAACTTTCAGAAACCAAGGGTTGAAGGGCCCACAGACAAAAGAGGAAGTCAAGGGGACAGGGATCTCCTACTTTAACCTTCACAGCAGCATATGTTAGCAGTTTCAGCCTGGAGACACAAGCTGGTAAATCTGACATCTGCTCATCCTGATCCTGTATTAATATCTGAGGATGCTCAGGCATGCAGTATAACCCAACAAAAGTTAAAAACAGGAAAAAAAAAAAATCAACTCAATAGCATGTTTAGACAACATTGTAATGGAAGTGCTAAGTCAACAGCTTATCTGGACCCCAACGGCAAATTGAGTAAGAACAAGTGATTGTATTATAAACAGTGAAAGGGAAGCAAAACATTTTAGAAAACTGCCTCAGAACAAAGTTTCTGACTTAGACTCCTCTCCCATTTCCACTTACAGTGTGAAACATCTTCTCTCAACTTATCCCTTCAGATATCTTGGTATAATATCAGAAGATTCTTATGCAAGCTCTGACTGATGGCTGCCTTCAAGGAGATGGATTTTTTGTTGGATGGTTTTAGCCTGGCTTTGGTACAGTCATACCTCAACTCCAGAGAACTAGAACTGTCAAAGAGTGACCACATACTAGCCGTATCTCCTAGGCTATATTTATTATTGTATAGGAGAATACACAAAAGTCCCTGAGCAAATTGATCAGTATTAGGGACCTTTGAAATAGCTTATGCTGAGCTATTTGCACTTCCTAGAGTTGTATTTCACATGGTGACAGAACTTGCCTGAAAGATATGACCTGAAGAGAGACTTATATACTGTAGTATTGCCCCATTAGTTTCAGGACAAGAATTGCTTTCAGCTGGCCATTTCAGAGCAACTCGTACACCCAAAACATTTTTCAGATGTAGGTCAGTTGTACTTTTCTTTCCCTACTGACTGGATCACTGCAATTACTCTACTTGGGCCATCCCATATATTGTCAAACTCCACATAAACTTCCCACACCTGTGCAATACAACACAAAATGCTACAACACTCCAAACCTATTGCATTCAGTTCAACAGATGAGTGGTAAGACAGCTGTGTTCCTAAGAGGCCTCACTGCTTAGATTTCAAGGTGAAGATTGTCATGTGACATGTACGGATAAGCTCTGCTGAAACTGTACAACCCTGCACGCTATCAGGCGGTGGTCTATATTTCAGAAGGCCTGTTTCGTAGCAGTCAACATGCAAAAGTGTGGCCCATAGAGAGCATTAGGTGCTTGGCACCACTCAAGGCATCGTCTCTAATCTGTGGGATCCCAGTGAAGTTGGCATCCCAGTTATTTTAAACTCAAGAGTTTGTCAGAGCGATGCAATCAACTGGTGCTTAGGGACTTGGAAAGTAGAGGCAGAGGATTTGCAACAGACATCCTGCTTTTGGAATTCATGTCTCCTGAAAGAGCAGAGGCCAAATACACTGGCCTTCAGGCGACACGGCAAAGCCCATGTATTTATTCATGTATTCCCTGCAGAAAAGAGCTATAGCAGTTGATGAGTTTGTGGTTTGAGATAGCTTGCCAGTTTATTTTAATAGATCACAAAATTGAGAATATGCCCAAACACACATTTCACAAACATTTTCATACGAATAGTTTGAGCACGCTTCAAAGCAAGTGCTATTTAGACAAAGGGAGCGAGCCCACAAGTCTCTCGGGGCTTGCTGTTTGTCTCCACAGACTCCAGACTACAGTGCATTTGTTTATGCTGGGCAGAGCTCCAGCCAGAAGAGCTATTTGTTTCTGATTGAGCCCTGACTGTGTAGGGCCTTGAAAAGAACAGAGTAAGTTGCTTTCTCTGCCCCAAACACACAGTCCAAGGTCTATGGAAGGACAGAATGGAAAGACAAGAAAGGCAGTGAGCAGAAGGTAGGAGCTACATCTCCAACCTCACCCTCCTTCACCCCTTTGAGCTGCTGGAGTTGCACCACCACAAAGATGGACAGGGCTACAGGCCTTCCATTCAAATACACACAGAACACTGAAAACTAATTAGCCCTGGATCCAGCCCTGAACCAGCACACACCCCACATAAGAGTGAACTAGTCCACGCCAGTACCACCACCAGGAGTACAGTTTTCTGGGAGTTTTCAGTGCAGGTACAAGAAAGGAACAGATTGCTTTTGGCAGGGGTCAGTTTCTGCCAAGAGCTGGAGTTTGGGGCTCATTTGCAGGAAGAAACAGCCTATGTAACTGCTTGTACACACTTACTCCAAAGACTCCCTCCAACTTAATTTTAGAAGTGGTTTAAGTTGAACCACAAAGACAATCTTTGTGTAGAATAAATGTCCACATGAGGTTAACATACAAAATAGTTTAACTTCAAGTTCACTCCCCAGCTTGTTTTGCAGACAAGTCCTTAACTACTTAAGCTCTTGAACAACCGAAGAAGTTTCATTTGTGTTCAAGATCTACTATTCGTAGAAGTCAATGGAAAGACTGAGAACCCAAGGTAGACAAAAAAACCCAACCTCCCATAATGAAGGAATTAAATCCCTTACCCAGTGTTTTTGCTTCTTCTGAAGGGGATTTTCCACCAAAGCTTCCACATCCATTTTTCTCAGACTCTGAGAAGCAAGCACGTGAGGTCATTACCTTGCACTGTTTGGTGATTGCCTGTCTATCCAGTATGAATTAATAATGTTAATCTGAAAAGCCCCAAACACCCAAACTTTCAAAAGCTACCATAAATTACTAATACGGTGTGGAGACAGCAGCATTTCACATCATGAAAATAGACTTTCAGCTAGGCACTCCATTTCTAGTGCAATGGGAAGGTTACTTTAGAACTAGGTGAGTGTGTGAAGGTAGAGGGAGTAGCAGCTAAGGGGTGATCCAAATGTACCTCTTTGGAGGTCTGGATGATGGTCACAAGCTTCTGAAGTTCCATGTATTCAGTAAACAGACTCCTACAGGTCTTTTCATAATGGCTGGTAGCCTCAGAAGGCCTGGACAAGTGCTCCTCACAGGCCTGAAAGACGTACAGCTATTTAAAAGCGATCTTGAAATGAAAAAAACATGGTAGGATGGAATAAAGCAAGATTCAGTTTTCCCAATCCACGGTTAAAAAACATCTCCCTCACAGCCCCTTGTTAATTTTTTTTCTATTACAGATGCAGAGAAACAAAGAAGCAAGATGTCCAATCTTATATGTACAATAATGTAAGTAGCTGTGTAATTTATATATCTTCTTCTCCATAAGGTGTGCTTTGAAATAAGTACCTGGAAGGGGAAGCCTCCAGTGCAGGCAAAGCACAAAAAAACACAGCAAGTGGAATCACTTGCCCTGTTCTTTTCCCCTGCCCTGATCAGGCAGAGGGATGGGAAGTTTCTCATACCTTTAAATTATGGTTGAGAGGAAAGTGTTTGAGATATTCAAATCCCAGCTCTTGCAGAAACTGAATACTATGGACAAGTGACTTTTTTCAATATCCATAGTCTTGTAAGTATCAAATTTGGAGACTATGTACAGAAGGGCTTTGTAGACAGGGCTGTGTGAAAGCCATGCTCAGTCTTCCTTCTTAATTATTTTCCATAGGCACCTGCACACACCTAAGATGGTTTTGCCTTTTCCCTCCGGTGGGAAGGCCACGTGCTCCCTCTATGTCCAACAAGCTACCCAGCTTTTTCCTGGAAATGGTCTTGTCCCTTGGTTAACAGCATTGTTCCATCAACTCCTCTAAAGCTGCTATATTTACTAAGTGGGAAGAAGGAAACCTTGATAACATCCTGCAGGGTGACTGCTGGTTTCATTGCCTCATCATCCAGTTTCAACATGAGGCACAGCAGTTTCTCCAAAGGATCACTCAGTTCTCGCTCCACTTGGCTGTCGATTCCCCAGTCCAGGGCTTCATAGATCACCATTCCCAAGTACTCCAACAGCTGCAGACAGAGACCAAGGAAGCAGTGTGGCACAAAGCATTGTAGAGAACTTCACAGCTCTCACTTGCCAGCCGTGTGCGTACCCTCTGCTGCCCCTCAAGGCTCAGCATATCTCTCAGGATGAGAAGGGCCCAAAAGGCAGCTAGATACTCATCAGGTAGCCCAAGATACTCCCTAAATAAGCTGGTTTAGGATTTTTAAATGGCCTTATCTAGCACCTCTAAGTTATTTCTTCTTCACAGTAAAACGACTGTGGGCTATTCCACAGTAGGCAGCATCTGTGCACATTGTTTCCTAGTCCCATTGCCTTATTTAAGTTCAATCCTAGCATTTTGTTTCCTTTTCCAGATTGCAGGGGACTGAGTCACTTTCACAGGGCACAGCAAATTTAAGCACCTTGATAGTTTCCAGAGACATCTGTGTCTCCTGAGCTGGCCTTCTACTACAGCAGAGTTATACCTGCACACATAACGAAGGTGAAGACACAGGCTTACCTTATCCTCAGACTGCTGAACACTGCCAACATCTGAAAGGGAAAAAAGAGGGGAGGGGGAGAAAGATAAAAGCTCTTTATCAATCTCTATGCAGTTAGAATCCCTATCAAGAGAGAGAAACATGAAGAATTCTTGGTAATAAGGAGACAAACCCCTCTGACTAATGTCAGTCCTACCTGGGGAAAGCAGGCCTATATTTGGGGACTCCTGGGAAGCAACACAGAATACTCTTATTGTGAGCATTAGCCCCAAACTAGCTGCTGCTGGGTACTTTTTTTGTTTGCTAATAGATATCTAACCACAAGGAAGGCACTGGATCTTTGTCTTCATTCTTTATTACCCACTCTTGTCCCTGAAGAGTTAGCCTAGCACTGACCTTTGCAGCAGTGTGACCAAGCGGCCCACAAGACAAGCTTGTTGCCACTTGCTGGCTACACATAGTGACAAGAGAGGGAAACTGTCAATCATAGATCTGTCATGAACATTACTACAACAAAGGAACCAACCATACATTGGAAGATGAACAGAGCAGGACATATAATAAAGCCTCAGACTATTTATTTCAAATAACATAAGTGGTAACAAACTTTCACCCCAGCTATTCCCTAGAACCAAATGACTCACTAGAGCACTATTAGAAAAATTAGTAGGCCGTGCATCTGTATTACCACTCATCTACAGTCCTTTGAAATTAAGTATAGCCAGCAGAATCGCTTCATGACAACATACAGAGAGAGGAGAGGGGGAAAAAAAAAATAATTCCCCACTTTGTCCCCACATTTCAGCCTGTTACAGGAACAGCCCTTGGCATCCACAGCTACCTATGCTCTTACCGGACTTGTGGTACACCTTGAAGGAAGCAGTACCATCAGCATGGATAAAGATACTTCCAGGACCTTTTACAAATACAGAATGGAGTGGTGGGCACAGTCCCTGAGCCGACTGCTTCATTTTATGGCAACACTGAAAGCAGACCGCCCAGGCTTGCTCCTCACTTATAGGATGTTCAAAACACCTCAGAATCTCGGCTAGAGAGACCTTTGTGATCCTCTGCTCACACCATGGAGGCTCCATTTTCACCTTTACAACTCATCTCCACTCTTAGCCTAGGAAGCCCAACACCCCCCCACCCCCTTTCCAGGACAGGCAAGTGCTCTTATCAGCCTTTTATCAGTTCTGCCTCTTGGTTTGCTCTTACTTCTCTCCCCTACAGGTGTGATCATTAATGCCAATTTTGCTCTATCTTTTTAAAGGGACACCACTTTAATCTGCATTTGTATGAGACTCCTTGAAAGAAAATAGAAAGAATGCAACAAACTAGAGTCTAAAGAAAAGTTAAGACTGTACAAAAATTATGCTCAATTTAACTCCATTGTTTCTAACAAATGTATTAATTGGAATACCAATGTTGGCACGTAAGAAAAGAGTACATTCAAGTTCAGGCAGAGAGGGAAGGAGGCAGGAAATAATGTCTTACACTCACAGGAGAAGAGCTTACAGAAGACCACAAAAATGCAATCCATTTGACGGGAAACTATTCTGGGAGCACTAATACATTACAGCAATCAACTCCACAGGGCACCTGCATCCACCACATGCCCCACTCCTGCCTGGCCTTGACCGTTTGGCCTTGCCACAGCAAATCCCAACAGCTGGGGCTGGGAGTAACATGTGCAGGGACCAGGTAGGCCAGGTGGGCACCCACGGTAAGGGCAGCAAGGCCTGTGTGTCCTGATTTCGGCTGGGATAGAGTTAATTTTCTTTCTAGTAGCTGGTATAGTGTCATGTTTTGGGTTCAGTATGAGAAGAATGTTGATAACACACTGATGTTTTCAGTTATTGCTAAGTAGTGCTTACACTAAGTCAAGGATTATTCAGCTTCTCATGCCCAGCCAGCAAGAAGGCTGGAGGGGCACAAGAAGTTGGGAGGGGACACAGCTGGGACAGCTGATCCAAACTGCCCAAAGGGGTATTCCACACCATGGGACGTCATGCTCAGCATATAAAGCTGGGGGAAGAAGGAGGCGATGTTCGAAGTTGTGTCATTTGTCTTCCCAAGTAATCGTTAGGCATGATGGAGCCCTGCTTTCCTGGAGATGGCTGAACACCTGCCTGCCCATGGGAAGCAGCGAATGAATTTCTTGTTTTGCTTTGCTTGCGTGCGTGCCTTTTGCTTTACCTGTTAAACTGTCTTTATCTCAGCCCGCCAGTTTTCTCACTTTTACCCTTCTGATTCTCTCCTCCATCCCACTGGGAGGGAGTGAGTGAGTGGCTGTGTGTGGCTTAGTTACCGGCTGGGGTTAAACCACGACACCCTTCCTTGTTCAAAACGCGATACAAATTGCTACTGAAGTAAGTTACTATTGTGGTTTAACCCCAGGACAGTTACCCAGCTTTTTTTTTTGCACTTTGGGCTCTGTATGTGTGTGATGGGAGGGGACGGTCCCATGGCTTGTGACAGGGGTCATCGCCTGAAGAATTCTGTTGCTGCCACAGTGCTTGCAGCGCATCACGGGGACCTCAGCTGCTGCCCCGCTGGCTCTGAACAGCCCAAACTCCTGAGGCAGACACTGAAGAACTGCGAGGTTTAAAAAGCGTGAGTAACACTCGTGTTTCTTTCCCTTCCCACTTCTGACATTTTGGGAATGCAGCGTACCAGTCAGGCCCCGGGCCTTGGAGAGGTATCCAGGCCAGCGTGCCTTGGCATCGCCGGGCCGTGTGGTGGCTGCTCACAGGCAACGCGCCCCACCGCAGCCGGGGGGCTCACGGCCGGGCCGTGCTTTCTGGGCTGCCCCGTGGCCTTTACCCCGCCCCAGGCATCGGCCCGGCCACGGTGCTTGGCCGGGACGCTGAGAGGGGCCTTCGCACTCCCGNNNGCCCCCCCCCCCCCCGCGGGCGGCGCCGGGCGCCTGCCGCACCGCGGGGCCGGGCTGTGCTCCCAGGCTCGGCCCTGCCAGGCGGGAAGGCCCGGAGCACCCCGCGGCCGCGAGTGGCCGGGGAAGCCCGGGAGCTTCTCTTCCGCGGCTCTGGGGTGCTAGGCTCCCAGCGGCACCCGAGCTATGCTGTGCGGGGAAGGGGGGAAGGCACGCCAGGCACTGGGAACCCACCAGCGAACCCCAGGGAGAGCAGCAACACCCCTCCCCCCCCCCCCCCCGGGGCTACCTTCGGCCGGCCCGCCCCCCC
>VYZV01040339.1:0-21600 GCA_013401275.1 Pandion haliaetus
AGCTGCTCTTTTTAGGTTTATAACATTTACTCAAACTGCATTTACAAAATTGCTGATGCACAGTTGAAGCCATTACGCAGACACAAACTTTAAATTAAAGTACAGATATGAGCTTTCTTCTGGTACCATTTTACTTTCATAGCGTCTTTTATGGAAGAATCAGAAAGCCCTTAATTAATCAAGCCTTATCGCAGGCACAGCGCTTGAGTTAGATAAATAAGATATTACATTACAGTAGTTGACAAAGAGACTTCTGTACAGCTTCTCGCTGAATGTGGCAATTTTACAGCACCTTTCTCAACAGGGTCCCTGAATGAGATGGAAACAATAATAATTCATGCCAGNAACAATAATAATTCATGCCAGCATTGCCTATAAGTTTAGTATCTTTTCTTCCCTGTTCTTTCCCGTTGAATCTCTAGATTTAGGTAGAGGAAATTTACATGAGAGATGTCTGGCTCTCTGTTGCACAGTAGCCTTCTATTACTACTTGAATATAATGAGACTGCAATACAGGTAAAACAGAACATATTGGAGAGAACTCATGAATCCTCCACAATATATGTTACTGTGTACTAAACAAAAAGGAGGTAAATGTCATGGCAGAATGACTAAAACCTAGTATATTGTTATTTCTTGGTGTCAAAGGGTGTCCTGCAGCAAGGCCAGCTGAGAACAAATTAGAGCTGCTCCTAAGCTGTTGTAATGTACACCATCAGCTTTGTATCCTAATAATAAAGGAAGAGTTAAGCTTGCTTAAAAACTACATTGTTTCTCCTTTCTATTTCTCATTGTATGCTTATTAAACAAGGAACTGAGTTTACTTTCTGTAACTTTTAAGAGACCTAAGTAAGGTTTGTCATGCCTCCAGAGTTAACTTGGCTGCTGAATGTAGGGGTTGTCAGATGTGCTACCCCTGTCCAAACACATGGTCCTCTTACCCAAGTGTGATGGTGCTTTTCAGCCTGGACCACCTACCCCTAAAGAAGAATTTTATATTGAGGGGAGAGTGCTGATGATGTCATTCTTACCTCCAGAACCCCAGGATGAACATGATGAATTCTTTGCTCAGGAAATTTGTCCCTTTGCTTCCCACATACGAGGCTGTTAGGCAAAAAGAAATATATCATCACTCTTTATCAGTCTTGTGAATCTAAGGTGAAATTTTATTTTGGCTAAACTGTTTGATAAATTTATAAATAGTTTTATGATGAATTATATGAAAGAATGAATTTATGATTAAATATATTTTTCAGATAAGCCCTTTATTACAAATGCTCACTAACCTTTATTATAAATTCTGCCTGAGGCTGCTACGATTTCACTTCATGAACAGAAATAATTTTCTTGCTATTTTTCAATTTCTCATATCTTTGGCATTATATCATATTTACTTATTCTCGTTTCTCCTGCTGAGTTTAATCACAATTTTCACCAGTGCTGAAGACCTCCAGAACCCACTAGAACTTGTTTAGAGATGTAGGCTGTGAAAATGAGACTTACACTAGTGAAGGACAGACATAGGCAACTGCAGCCTTTAGCTCTCAATCAAGTTCAGCATACAAGCAATCTATGCAGTACAGAGTTGAACCAGATTCACAGGAGCCAGCAAGCCAACTGGGGCTTTATCTTGGCTACTTTGGGGACATTATCAGCCACAGTGGACCTAGATATTTATCTCTGTGTGAGTTCTGGTCTGCTGTGAGTTGATTAGATTTGATCAATTCTTCTTTAAATGAGCAAAGATGAACTGCAATGTTATAGTAGTACCAATGATGCATTCAGGGATAGGAAACATATTTTTAAATCTTCATTCTGCCCGCTTTGGCAGAATACTTTGAATACAGGTCTCTGGAACATGGACCAATTGTGAGGGTCCTGGGCACTCTTAGAAGAAGCTCTCAGTCATTTTCTTTTTCTCTTTTTTTGCTTCAATGTGGGTATATATTCACACCTGACTTTCCATGGCACTGCAAACACTTCTGATCACTAGGTGATAGACTTAACCCTCTCATTTTCTCTTCTTGGTCCGACAATCACAAAACTATTGATCCACATGTCACCACATATCCACCCAGAATGCCTTATAATCTCTGGGCATGTTCTTTTTGTGCACAGAACAGGAGAAATGAGAGTGGGCTGCTTAGATGCAGGGGTGATCTCCCAGGTCTTCTGTCTGCTAAATCAAAGTCCTAACCACACACTGAACAAAGCAGGACAACCTTGTTACCTTCACAAATCTTGTCTTTGGGCTTGAAGGTTCCCTTTTGTGTCTGCATTTTACAAACATCCTTAACTGTCACTTTAACTGTTGAGTTCCACTTTGGGTCTGATGTTTGTGTGGCTTTTTCAGATTAACAGGAACAGGAAGAGAGAAATACTAAGCACCAGAAAAATACACAACTACAAAAAAATCAGGAGATGGGTTAACTGGACTAAACTACTTTCAGATTCTTTATAATGTATTGGCTATTAGAGCAATCCTTCTAAACTTCACACAGCCTATCCTGTAAATCTTTTTATAATCTTCAAGACTAGTATGGTGGGAAACAGCTATGAAGGAAGAACACTTTCATTTGGATTTTTCTCTATTAGCAAAGTTATCATAATTAAGTTTCTGTGAGTATAATCCCCATACTTTCTAATTGTTATCCAGCTGTTATGCCAACAGTATTGCCCATATTGTAATCTGAAAAGCATTGTTTGTATTCTATAATAGTGTAAACATTAGAGTATACAGTATGGTTCTTCAAGAGTATCATCAGGAGTCATTCAGTTTTCCCTAACTTCATTAACATTAAACTTTCATTTACATATTTGTATCTCTGTCGATTCTAAAACACTTAGACTCTTTTGCTTTTTCTTGGGTATCCAGCACCAATATAATACCTTCTTATCTTTCAGGATTTGAATGATTTGCCATAGCTTTCTAAATGTATTGATTCCCTTAACTATAGGGCAAGCCTTAGACCATACTTGCATGAACATTGTCTGCCTTGCTGCTTTCTTTTCCACATTGAACTAACTGTGAGTCAACAACAAGACAGACCTCTTTGTGACTTTTTGTGTCTGCTGGTTGACATTATGCAACTCTCTGTTCACCTAGAGAATGGTAAGGTTCTTGTTTTTGTGATTCCCTACTGTCAATGGCTGGGTATGGCTGTTGTGAAAAATCACCACTAACATCTTCTTTTCCATTCCTCGTGCTCCTCCTTTATCATCAGGATATTGTTGGCTAGAATTTGTTTTTTAGTGGCAAACTGATTAAGCTGTAACTTAGTTAAATTTCATAAACCACAAACTGGCTGCAAGCCTAGAAATACTGAAACTTTTGCCTAATTGGAATCAATTGCTTCTCTATTTATACTGGATTACAATGTTATTGGCTCAATTTAGTTTGTGGGAAATAAATTGTTGGCGGTTTGGCTGAACAGCTGTAACAATGAAAAACTGAAAAAAAAGATGTGAAGATAACAGGCACAGCCTGTTTAGCATTGCTAAAGCCATTGACATTATCATGGAGAAATGGCTTCAAGCCAAGAGAAGCTCATTTGGACAAGATGGAAGAGAAGAATTGTGGAATGTTACTGAATGTTGCAATCTCAAAAGATATGTTTATACTGTCACATTGGCCCACTCCCTGTTTAATGCCAGGGTCCTAATCCACTATTGTTCGTGCTGCATAGATGTTAATGTGCACACAAGCTCCATTCTGGGATGAATTAAATATTTCTCTTGAGGGGAAATCCTACCCATGTGATCTCTGTAGCCATAAAGGATAGAGTATGCTGGTTTCTTAACCCTGCAATATGCACTAAGAATGTAAGACATGCTAGGTACCCTTAAAGGACCTCTTCTTATGACTTTGGAGAGATCTTATGATCTTTCTAAGAGCATTAAACCCATATGCCCATCCCCTGTATAATGTTATAAGAATAAAACTCCAGCAGCCCCAGCAGGGAAGAACTTTTAGCAGCTTACTGAAGTAGACAGGTTGGCTTCTTTCCCTCTTCATCTCATCAATACTTGCTAGAGCTCTCTTTTCCTGCAGTCCAGCAGAGCTCTGCAGAAAAATGAGCACTGATCTCAAGGCTCTGCCTTTCAACATAAGTCCGTGCCCACTTGCCAGTGGCTGCTATGTCATCTTGGACCTCTTTAGTAATTCTTCGCAAAGGCTGCAAAGCAACAGATGTATCTGGGCCTAGGCAGCCACTTAGATATTTGTGAAGTTGGGTATGGGGCATCTGTTGCATGTCACACACATTGCTCTCTGAACAGCCGTGCAGTACACCATGTGTTAACAGGCATATCATGTGTCATCAGACACTACCAAGAATTGGTGTACTTGTTTGTTTGAAATCCACTTACTGATACTAGTGGAGAGACTTGAGCTCTGACTGTTTTAAGACCAACCTTTATAGTAAAATGCAGGATTTTGCAGTAGAAGGCTGCCCACTGTAAGTCCTGATGACTGAACGAGGAAAGAGCAAGAGAAATCTTTCTCACCCAGGCGAGGAAGGACTGGAGCAATTGAGAGAGATGTGTAGAGATGTCAGCAGTGAGTACAGAAAAAAGAAGTTACCTATGTGAAGGTGGCCTGGAAGACAGTATGATTATGTGTCTACACGTGGTATGAAAGCTTTCTTGAGGCAAGCTGTGAGGCAAGTTGTGAAGAGCACAGCAGGCCAAGCGATATGGATGGCTTTGAGTACAACAGTGCCAAAACCATCCCTGAGGACCTGCCTTCCTTCTGCCAGGCACCTAGGCTTGTGCTTGACCTCTCTCCCTAGAAGTTCCAGATTAAGTATCTTAATGGAGTGTAGGCCTGCCTCTGATGGAAAATGCCAGTGTTTGGGAAAAATAGAAGTATTAGATATCTGACATGAATGTAGTAAACCAAGGATTTTTTATTATTACTGACTCTGGAAAAAAAAAACCCAAAACAAACAATCTACATCTCTGGCTTCAGCTTTCACCTGAGAAAAATCAGAAATCCATCCTACAGGACATACATGCTTCTTTGCTTTGCTTCAATATTGATGCGACAGTATATTCAGATTTCATAGGTTTTAACCTTAACCTTAAAAAGGAACCAAAGCTGTTGAGGTTTTTTCCAAACAAAACATAAAGTAATGCAAACTATGTTTGCAGACAGACTGAAACCATGACTGCGATGTATGAGTATTTCCCATCTGTCATTAATCTCATTGTGATATTTAGCTCTAAAGCCTGATGATGTTTTGTTAGCAACCGTATTCACTGTCTTAGGAGTGATTATTTTAGTGTACATACCACAGAAGGAAAGGAGGTGAAACTGTTGGGAGATATTAAGACTTTTTCATTGAATAAAATATAGAAGGAAGGACTGAATTAGGACAGAAACAAACATAAAAGAATTGAGAGAAGGTAATAGCAGGAAAAGAAAAAAATAGAGAAAACTAACTCTTCAAAGGAACCCTTTTCTCATAGGGACCTTGCATGTGGCATAAAGGCACCAAACAAAGGTAACAACAAAAACTCAAAGTCTGATATCTTCCTTAATCACTAGGTTTGTCACTAAGAATTAATAGCAAACCTGAATTCATCCCCAGCTGGGAGGAAACTCAACTATCGCCTTAGGAAAAGTTTAACAGTCTTGTCCTAGTCTATCTGAAACAACAGCACTACAAGAAGTCTTACATTTCCCCTGTGCAAATTAATGTGGTGTTCAGTGAAGTCTGATTATGATTGCTACATACTAATATTATTAATGGCTTCTATGCTGAAAGATGCAGCAGATGTATTTATCAAATGCTTTTAGCCTGCATATCTGGACAGACCTGCCCCATCTTGGAATTCCACTCACCTGAGCAAATGTTGCAGAGAAATACACAGCCACCTTATTTATATACCACTGAAGAAAGCTTAAAAAGTGAGGGGGAAGCGCCTCCTTTTTGCTCTCTACAGCTTCCTGAGGAAGGGAAGCGGAGGCAGAGGTGCTGATCTCTTCTCCCCGGGATCCAGTGACAGGACACATGGGAATGGTTCTAAGCTGTGCCAGGGGAGATTTAGACTGGACATTAGGAAGCATTTCTTTACAGAGAGGGTGGTCAGACACTGGAGCAGGTTTCCTAGAGAGGTTGGTTGTCATGATTTATGCCGCGGTTCTCCTTACAGTTTAAGTTTCAATTTCTTGGCTTGTAGTCAGGACACTGGTGTCAAATAGGCCAGATTATCTGTTGCTGCTAATTCAATCTGAAATGTAAAAATCAAAGCTACTCAGCCATTAGTTGCTAATCACTGCAGTGGTTTAACTGGTAAGATGCGGGGCTGTCGTTCATAAAAACTAAGGAATAGAAGTTGCCATGTTAATTTTCAACACCCAGCAGCCTTCACATCTGCATATATTTACTAATTCAGAACCTGTTAAAATCAGGAATAGATTTTCCTTGGTCTTGGCAAGTTTTGAATTACCCAGTTCAGTTACTAGGTTTTATCATGAGAGGCGTTTTTAAATGTAGATAATGTAGACCTTTTTTCAGATTTCAGTAAGTAACAGTAATAGATGAAGTAGTATTTTTCTTCCCCTGTGAACATAACTGCTTTTTTTCCTCTCAGAACTTGTTGTAATTAAAAACTCCACCATATTTTATGTTAATTCTTTACAGATTTTTAAGCAATAGCCCTGCTCATTCTTCTGTGTGTGTGTAGTGGCTGAATCCCACAGTTTATCAGGTAGGAGTATGAGCTTTTTCCACCTAACAAAGACTAGGTCTGTGTGGTTCATTGATTCTTGTCAGGAAGGAGGCTTTCTTGCAGAGCAGAGCAATAGCAAGTTTAGCAAAGAACTCATAAAAACAAGACTTAACTGTCACAGAAGAGAATATAATAGGAGGACAGCAAAGAACAAAATCCTTTCTCAGGCTGGCATTCATAGGGACACCTGCTAGCTTGCAGGATGAGAATTGCAAGTAATGTTACCGCTAATATTTTTTTTTTTCCCTGCAGAATCAAGACTAATAAAGTTCAGGTTCCTTTATTGTTCCTGTCCAGTTTGACTTCTTTCCTTATTACAGTTTCCCTTTGCTGTCCTTTTCCTTTATTTACAGTTATTCCACAAACTCTTAATCAACCAGGTGAGCCAAGAACTAGAAACTTTTGAGATTGTCTGAGGTACTTCTTTCCAGCCAAAGCACAACTCTCCCTTAAGCGAGCTGAGAGACAGTGCTCCATTAAAACAGCCCCAGTTCGTAGAATCATAGAATAGTTTGGGTTGGAAGGGACCTCTGAAGGTCATCTAGTCCAACCCCCCCTGCAATGAGCAGGGGCATCTTCAACTAGATCAGGTTGCTCAGAGCTCCATCCAGCCTGACCTTGAATGTTTCCAGGGATGGGCATTGCATCTGCCACCACTCTGGGTAACCTGTTCCAGTGTTTCACCACCCTCATTGTAAAAAATGTCTTCCTTCTATCTAGTCTGAATCTACCCTCTTTTAGTTTAAAACCATTATGCCTTGTCCTATCACAACAGGCCCTGCTAAGATCTCTGTCCCCGTCTTTCTTATAAGCCCCCTTTAAGTACCGAAAGGCTGCAATAAGGTCTCCCCTGAGCCTTCTCTTCTCCAGACTGAGCAACCCCAACTCTCTCAGGCTTTACTCATAGGAGAGGTGTTCCATCCCTCTGATCATCTTTGTGGCCCTCCTCTGGGCCTGCTCCAACAGGTCCATGTCTTTCCTGTGCTGAGGACTCCAGAGCTGGACGCAGTACTGCAGGTGGGGTCTCACCAGAGCAGAGCAGAGGGGCAGAATCACCTTCCTCGACCTGCTGGCCACGCTGCTTTTGATGCAGCCCAGGATGCAATTGGCTTTCTGGGCTGTGAGCGCACATTATCGGCTCATGCCCAGCTTTTCATCCACCAGTATCCCCAAGTCCTTCTTGGGAGGGCTGCTCTCAATCCCTTCACCCCTCAATTAGCTTAGCTGGACCCTGGATGGGAACATTAAATATTGGTTGCTGGCTCAGAAAGTCATTTAAAGGGGTGCAATCAAGCAGTATAATGGGCCTTTGTAACTTTTGGCCACTAGGCAAAACAGGTAACAACTCACCATCTGCCTGTTATGTTGTCTTTTAGTGTTTCATATGCCTTACAGAAGACTAATTACAGTAGATTTTCAGAAAAGGGTGCTAAGGGTGGTATGAAGTCTTGCTACATAATTTGAATGTTCTGATTTGTGTTTAAAGTATCCAATGTGTCTGTTAAGAAGTCGTCTAGTAAATCATGTTCACTCTACAACCAACCACTACAAGTTTTTATTTTGTGCTTGATTTATCTAAAAGATTTTTAAATAAAAATCACCACAAAGCAGTAAAAAATATAATTCTGGTACATTGTATTCTTAAATTTAAGAAAAATGAGAAAATCTTAGGACATTGGAAATTTTGTAGCAAAAAGCTATTATGCTGCAGCTAGAGTTTGCTGGTGGGATTTTTTTTTTTTTTTTTTTTTTTTTTTTTTTTTAATAGAATAGTTCCANCTTCTATAACCGTGCACCAAGCACAATAAAATTACCTCTATTCAATTGAATATTTGCTCTTGTCAAAGGTTAATAGAGTAGGTTCAAATTCAATCAGTGTAAGAGGCTTTCGCTTTGATGGGTTTCAAGGATACTTTCAGCTTGTCAATGGAAAAGTATGAATCTCACTTTGGCCCTGAAGTAGCATTAGGAAGTTTTTGTTCAGACTTTTGTGCTTAATAAAGTTCTTTGCATTCAGAATGTCACATCTTGATATCTGCTCATTTTCCTTTTGTGTCACCTACTTTTTCTCCTCTGCAAGGCATACACAATGAGTGGGATAGTTGGATCATCAGAAAGTTTGAGCTAGGATTTCAACATTATGAGACCAAAGTGCATCCATCAAAACAAAAGCTTTGAGACCAAACTAAACACACTGCAAGCTTGATAATGAGCATACGCTGTTATGAATAACCATGGTGAAGCTGTATAGACTAGGTGTTTCATGTTTGCTACTGTTATGAGTCATGGATAACAACAGGACCTCTGACCATTGCATTAAGCTGACACATTTGTTAAGCTATTGTTTTACCAACTGTCCTCCATATCACAGCCAATATGAACCCAGCATGATCATGCATAACTGTGTGCAGTAATATGCCATATTTGCATTTGAATCCTGCACAGACTTTTTTGAATCTTTAATAGATTAAATATTGTTTGTCTTCATGTTTTCAAGAGTATGAGTATGAGAATTGCTTATTTGACTGACCATCTGTAGCTGAACATCTTTAGAGTTTTTGTGGCTGGATTCAATCTATTTAAACTTAATTTACAGTTGTGGATCACAAAGACTTCTTTTTACTAGGGCTGTAAAGCAGATAGAAAATGAGAGCAACCAGGGCTGAAATGGAAATGCATCAGAGCATAAATAATCTGCTTTTCTGTGTAAAATGAACAATGGAAATTTTTCTGCATCAGTTTAGGTAGGAAGATATTTAGTTATGTGAAAATAACAAAAGATGCAAAATGTTGCAAAGTTGGTAATAGATTAATTCACTGTAAAAAAACAGCATTGAAAAGAATAAAAGGAATTAAAGTTCAAGTACTTAACTGAGTTCTGAAGCAACTGTAAGCACTCAGGAAAAGCTTGTATAATGTTCTCATTTCATGTATAAATGGTCAAAAAAAGAAAAATGTTAGAAACAACATTTGAAAAGTAAGTTCAGGCTTAGTCTTATGAACCGACAACTAATTTTCTGTTTCCCAAACATCACCTCAACTTCTCCCTTTATTTTAAGATGATACTGCATAGGATTTTATCTATCACTAGAAAGACCATCAAAACCATGGTATATGTAATGCTAAATAATCATTTTTTTAATGCTATTTTTCCCAATCATGACACATCTGTGTTTGTGTGGGTGGATTTATTGGCATAGCTAGCTTTACTTGGCTATAAATCTTATCTCAGTTTAGCTGTCATTTCATGAATCAGTAATCTGATGATTTTTAGGAGGAGCTTTTAGCTCCTCTGAATACATAGGGGCATACCTTTAGAACAATCTTTTAAGTGATGCTGAATGAGGACACCAAAAGCGGTAAGAACTGGAATTTATGGTGTGCATGTAGATAAAGGATGGTGAAGTTCTCAACTGTAGAAGACAGAGGGAAGAAAATGAACCTCCAGTAAGGATCTGTTGCTACCCAGAAGTCACAGATCTGAAGTCATTGTACCTACAGTGGATAACTACTCAGTGTTTGCTATCCAGTAACTGCAGAGTTCTTTGTTAACATTGTGTGTTGTGTTTTGACACAAATGCTGAGAGTTCTGGATATCTGAATTGCCTGTGTTAGCACTATTAACATAGGATATTTTAAAGCTGTGACACTTTCTATCAGAATGAAATGTTGCAGAATTGAAAATGGGGTGCTACCGAACCTCAGCCTTTTGTCTTTTAGGCTTCCTGCTGTCTTTTTAAATCTGCAGATGTGTGAAAAATTAGGTACCTGCAAATAAATGAAGAATTTTTAAAGCATTTACATGGGTTCAGTGGGGAGATTCCCCTAGTATTGCAAAAGAGCAGATTTTTTTTCTTGGTTTCTTATTTTAGATTAATCATACACAAACGGTCAAAATTGATCTATGTGAAACAGATTCATGTGAGTGTCACTATTATTTTATTTTATAGATTCCAGAAGATTGTAATAAGATTATAGTCCTCATTTTCTTATTTTGCAGTGTAGACTATATTTAAGGTTTATTTTACCTATTAGCTGAAATATAAAAGCAAGTATAGGAAGTATTGGTGAACAACCTTAGAGAAGGGCATACGTGCTAGAGAGGCTTGAAATCACTGGTGAATAGTCCTCTGCATGCAATCTGTTACGTTTCTGTTTAACTGTAGAATGGTTTTAGACCATCATAAAACTTTTTCCAGACCAATTCCTACCTGATCCTAATCTATAAATCAAGGAATTTAATATATTATGAAAGATACCCTCTTGCAAAGCTTTTAAAGTGGCATGCTGTTTATCAGTTTAATTATTCTTCTTTCATATGATATAATTTAATTTTATCCTACCTGTCACAGTTTAACCCCAGCCAGCAATTAAACACCATGCAGCTGCTCACTCTCCCCCCTCACAGTGGGATGGGGGAGAGAACCAAAAGGGTAAAAGTGAGAAAACTCATGTGTTGAGATAAAGACAGTTTAATAGGCAAAGCAAAAGCCGTGCACGCAAGCAAAGCAAAACAAGAAATTCATTCGCCACTTCCCATCGGCAGGCAGGTGTTCAGCCATCTCCAGGAAAGCAGGGCTCCATCACGCGTAACAGTTACTTGGGAAGACAAATGCCATCACTCCAAACGTCCCCCCCTTCCTCCTTCTTCCCCCAGCTTTATGTGCTGAGCATGAGGTCATATGGTCTGGAATATCCCTTAGGTCAGTCGGGGTCAGCTGTCCCAGCTCTGTCCCCCCCCAACTTCTTGTGCACCCCCAGCCTGCTCGCTGGTGGGGTGGAGTGAGGAGCAGAAAAGGCCTTGGCTCTGTGTAAGCACTGCTCAGCCAGAATGAAGACATCCCTGTGTTATCAACAGTTTCCAACACCAATCCAAAACATAGCCCCATACTAGCTACTGTGAAGAAAATTAACTGTGTCCCAGCCAAAACCAGCATACTACCCTAGAACTTAATGATGAAAGCTACATCCTAAGATTATAGATCTTTGATTTTTGTTGGCTTTTTAAAAAGCTAGGACTTATTTATCGTAAATAAAAGTTTTACTAGACTAGTGTGGATAAAATCTGACTCAAGAAACATCAGTGTTTGAATAACTCCAGGAAAGCAAAACCAGATGTATAAAATTAGAGAGTTTTTTAATACCTGCAGCATTATTTTACATACCACAATCAGCTACAACTCAGTCCCATCAGAAGGCAACATTAGGTTCTAGAAAATTAACTACACATGTAAGCATTTCACCAATACAAGCGGAAACAAGCGGAATCTAAAACCAGCAAGGGACCAAAGATCAGTTTATTAGAGATTCACTGACTGAAAAAGGCAGGTAATAATCTTTTGTCTGATACAGGTGTACCTTCCAAGCGCTATCAGTGAACAACAGGCAACATGTTAATCAGAAGGAAGAGGTGTTTGCAATATTAGACTTATAAAACATGACTATGGTCACCAGAAGCTTTGAAGGCACAGATCATCAATTATTGCACTAATTGTTTGTTCTGTTTGTGTCTCATGCTAAAAGGAAAGAGTCACTCAAGCAAAAATGAGACACACAGAATTGCTGCCTCAGAGACAGTTCAGTTTCAGCATCTCATTGTTTATTATTTGTTTTGCTGTGCATATGTGACTTTAAGTTGAATGTACTCATGTATACTCCGAGATGCATACTGTGCAACACTTGTGAAATCATTATGCACATTATTCTGCAACCCCAGGCATGAAAGCTGCTTCTTAAAGTTCTGCAAGCTTCTTTCTTAGCTTTTGTTTCTAACGCAAGTAAGAAATACCAAAGCCACCCATTTTAGGGTTTGGATATCTCTATTTAGATTTGAAATCCAGGTGTTAGCAAGCACAACTCTAGGAGGAAGATACCTCCATCTGAACAAGTGGATCTTTTGGCACATCTTGGAAAATACTTTTTTTTTTAAGCCCTAACCAATTCATCTCTGTATTTTTCTTCTGAAAAGGACCCACAGCAAGATCTTAACAGTAGTATTGTCCAAATGATAAAACAGTGAACTAAGAAATTTCAAAAAGGACATACCACTGATAGTAGAAACTTCCTTGATTATGACTACTTCTCAGAATGAACCAAGAAAGATAACATGCAGATGTGAAATTTAACAGTCATATAATATGTTTAACCTTTTTCCTAAGGTTATAAAAATTATCTTTCACAATATAATGTATTATAAACATTATGATATATACTAAATATATAGCAAAGCAGTAATAGTGCTTTGGTAACAGATGTATCTGTTTTGCTATCTTATAGCTAGAGAACTATAGTCCTTCACTAGCAGCAGATCATGCTGTCTCTTAGCTTGTATCATTGTCTTTAAAGTTATACTTGACTTTGAATGCTACAACTTTTTTTTCTTTCCAAAACATAGGTAAAACAGATTAAGCCTGTAGAATAAAGTATACATACCCAATTCTAAGTATGCTTTCTATGATATGTGTTAGAAAGACCAAGGAATTTATGGGAACTCATGTGCGAGAGACCCTCCCCCTTTTTGTACTCAAAAAGTACATTTTCTAAAAAGCAGGGACTCTTCTTGCCTACTTTTATTGGATGAAGGAATGTCTGATTTTGAAGAGTGGGTAGTGTTACATCTGTATAGAGAATCTTTTTAATTGTCCCATTCCTGCACTAACAGTCCTTGCTTGAAGAACATCGGAAGAATACAATTCCTATCATATTCAAATTGTATTCAGGCTCCAAAGTCTGAACAAAATATTTTCTTGCCTCTATGTTCCTGTTGTTTCCTTGCACAAATTTCTCTGTAATGAATTTGTAATTTAAAGAAATGCTGTAGTGTTGTAAACATACAAAAGTGTTACGTTCATTTGGTTTTCATTTCATATTCAGCAATTTTATCAAAGTTGTAAACGTTTAATTCTTTAAAATTTTGTGTTTGATGTTTGTAATTAAATTCTCATTGTACAACTTGAGCTATGGATTACATATATCTTTTTATTTATAATTTACTTACTATTCCAAATAACACAGACAGACTGGTGATCTACACCTATGTAGTTAAATAGAGATAAGTATTACATTCAATAAGAGCCTTACAATTTATTATATATAATGGTCTGAAAATACCAAAGATATTACATGTTACTTAAATGCTCAGAAAGAATTCACACTTTGAAGAGGTATCAAAATTAGCTGTTATTTTTTATGACAATAAGTTAAACTTTTTTTACAATGTACTTACATTTCAGTGGTGAATTGGAAAACAATCCTACAAAAGACTATTACTCTTTAATACTCTAAAGTATACCTTTAAAAATGACCTCCTAATATGAATGAAAACTCCATGTGAAATGTGAATCTTCTTAATAATCAGGTTTCCTTTCACTTCCTCTCATTTAAGATATGCACTCAGCTGTATTAGGTAATTATTTTTTATTTCCCATGTGCTTTTGGAGACAAAAGGTAGATTTTTTTAAAATGCACAGAAACAATTGACACGGTTCAAAAGAATATTGAAAGACCAGTCATACTGATTCGGATCCAAGTTTCACCTAGTCCTCTTTACCTGCTTCTGCCTGGACCTGCACTGCAACTGGGGTTTCAGGCAGAAACTGCTGCTGAGTCCAGGCCAGACGGATAGATCTCAATCACTTATCAAAAGATCTGACTAGTCAATATCAACTGTTAGGAAAAAGACTGAGCTGGCGGGCTGCTCCTCCAGGAGCCGGGTAGGAGTCTTGGGCCCAGGGTCACCTCTTGTGTGCTACTAGAAGCTCACTGATCTGAAGGGGAAAAAAGGGCTGGCTATAAATGGACGTCTGGGGAAAAATAAGAGGGCAAGCATGTATCCTCAGAATTCCCTTCTTCTACTTTCCCAGGCTGAAAAGCCTCTCAGCTTTGGGGATTTCCTGAGCATTATGCAGCTTGTCACTGTGGTGTGGTTTATCATTTACACAAGTGTGAACTTACCGACAACAGATTGTAGAGATGTCTGTGACAGTGCAACTGGATCAAAGAACCTGCAAAACAGAGCGCAATGCATAAAGAAGAAACTTATCTTTATGTTTTTATAAATTTTTATAAAATTGGAAGTTCCAGGGAAAACCACTTCATTTGTAATGGATCACACTATTCTGAAGTCATTCTACCCCTGTAGGTTTGGACTAACTTCATAAAATATAAATAATCCTTAAATGTGTTATTATACAATGTAATTTAGATTCTTCTCTGAGTAAGTTTAAAGGTTCATCTACTGTTATGTATATCAGAGTGGTAGTAAATCAAGGCATAGTTTATCAGCATCAGCTTAAAACCTTTTTCCTTTTAATAATTGTATATTTGGAAGAAAAAGAGCATACAATAGTAGTATAGGATGTACAGGTGATAGTGTCTACATTTCCATTGAAATGCCATATTTAAATTTTTTTTCTAAATTTGCCAGTCACCCTGGGTAAGGTTTGAAAAAACAACATTTAGAGAAGATGGTTTTGTTTATCTCTTAAACATTTTCTGAGAAACTCTAGCTCCTCACAGTTTTGCTATACGTACTTGTAGTTTTGTGGTGAGAGTCAGTGTAGAAGAAGACATGTGATTTTCACCATCCATATATAAATGCACTCAAATCCAGCCAGTGGCTAAATCTGTAAAAAAATCTGTTCGTAGAAATTCTGTAGAGAAAAGTTCTTAAAGTTTGTCTGTACAAGGAGAACTTTTGTACTCACTTTCTAAATGGACAGTTTCACGACACTCCTGAAGATAAATTTAAAGTCATGACAGGAAAAGAAAAATTGACAAAACAAACCCAGAAAAGATCTAGGGGGTTTGCTGGTAAACAGGAAGCTGCTTTGTGCAGCTTTCATACAAAATTACTGTTCTCCCTTGTTTACCTTTAAGCACATAATCAATGCATCTGGGTGCACTAGATCAGACAGGAGAGACTAGTCATGCTCTGTAGCCAAAATTTTCAGTAGTGTTTGGGGCTGAGATGGTTGTTTCCAGCAGCTAAAAGTGACATTTCTGAGTTTTGACTGTGGCAGCTTTTTTCATTATACAAAGTCACAAAGGGACCCAAGTTTTCAAATAGGAATGGGAAATAATTACGCAGAGAAGGCAATATGCTGTTCTTCATTCTAAAAGACGCAAAAGTAAGAAAGAAACCATGGTGATGAGGAGCTATAGGCAAGAAAATTAAACCGGTGCAAGATCAAAAAATATTTAAAAGCAGGAAGAGTCTTGCTGATCCGATGGATAGCTGTTTCACTATCCAAAGTATGCAACTTCTCTGCATTAAATAGTTGCTGAATTACCTGAAAACTCTTCCCAGCTACAAATGGGCAATAATTTGGAGCAGATTTGTGATAGCATACTTAGGCACTGATAATGCCTCCCTACTCTGAGTGAACCTTGGGGATATCATTACTTCCTACTTATCATTTTGCTGAAGAGTTGCTGCTGAAGCATTTTAATGACATTTTATCATGCTTCAGAATTTCCCTCCAGCATGCAGTACAATGAAAACATGAAAGAAGTAGTGAAAAAGAGTGGGTAGGAAGTGCAAAGAACAAAACCAGAATATATTGAATTTTACTCTTTAGGATTCTACACTACTTAATTTTGCTTAGTCTATTTTGCGCATTGTCTTATATAGCTAGTTGACTTTTAATTGTCCAGCCAGCAAGTTGGCAAATAAAACATTTTGTGTCAGAGCTTTATAAATACTTGTTCTTGGTTTGCAAAAAAATTCAAAAAACCCCATATATAACCTGAGAATCACAGAATGGTTGAGGTTAGAAGGGATCTCTGGAGATCATCTTGTCCAACCTCCCCCATTCAAGCAGAAGTCTGGAAGAAGAACATTCTGCTCTCCCCTCATAAAGGTGTTCATACTCATTTCACTGACTTACTAGAACAGTACTGTAAGTAGCTAGATTTGACTTAGGGGTGCTACCAGTGTCTTTTATGGACTAAGTGATATTTTCATCACTGTTAAAATTTTTTTGAGCTATTGAGTATAATTGATTAAGGCAGTGAACCCAGTACATTCCTAGCATGTCAAATGTCTTCATTTGAATTCCCTTTCTGTAACTCATTAAATATTTAAGTAGTACCTGCAAGACAGAGCAAATAGGTCAGCATGAGCAAATGAGATGAACGTGTCCTTACAGTACAATACAGTGGACCGAACATATTGATGAAGACTCAGAAGGGCCTGAGGTTTTCCATGCTGCATGTGAGAGATCTAATCATTGGATGGTTAAATAAATTACAGACTACCATCAGTAAAATAAAACTATCATGCAATATTCATTACACTCTGAAAATGAAATGTTTAGGAAGTTCTTTTGCGAGTGTTTCAAATTTAAGTGCTGTGTCACTTCCTTTTCCTCTGAACTTGACCAGTAAATTTGAATTGAATATGCTGAGTAACTTCATTGTCTTGATTGTGTTTTGAAGCAGAGGTATATTTTAGCCCAAAGCTATGTTCTCCTCTAATGAAAAGTCTATTCATGTATTTTTTAAATTATGCACTACTGTTACCATCATAATTTATTGTTATTTCCCACCTGCATTATTTTTTGGTTACCCTTAGAGGCATGATTTCAGGTGTACAGAGATAAGCTAAAGGAAGGCCTCTGCTGTGGTTTTACTAGGCCTGAGTAGTTTCACAGTTTCAGTTGATATCCTTCAAGAATAACAGTATCACTCACTCACAGTGATAGAAATAATAGTACAGATAAAATTCTAGAAACTTGAGATCAGTTTCACTTCTGGTTAAGTTCTGTGAATCTGCAACATTCATAAGAACATAAGAATATTTCTGCACAGATTTAGTAAATATCACTTTGGTATTATTGTCTGACATTTCTATTTGCATTCTTGGCTATAAGCAGTCCATACAGAAGTATAGCTGAGGAATGGAAGAGAATTAAACCTTTCTTAAAGCTATCCATTTGTTCATTTAGGGGTCTATAAATATCAGTATTGCACTGATGTTAATTTTGATCAAGTGCTCTTTTGCAAACATTTTACTTCTGTATTTTGCTGTCCCTTCTTTAGCCCATATGCCAGTTTGAATTCTAGCTCTGCAGAGCACATATTTCTGTGACTTATCACAACATAAAATGGTCTTTACTCCACTGCTAGGGCAAGAATTATACCATTTGTTTTTTAATTTATTTCTGCAACAACAGAAAGGAAAGAAAATATGTCAACTAGCAAAATAGGTTCTGATAGTCTAGGATGCAGGCTAAGAGACAGCACGCACAAATCTTGTGTTGTATTTCTGTTAGATTTACATGATTTCTGAGGTTATTATAAATCACTCTTACGGCTTATTAGAAAGTAAACCATGGTATCTTCAGGTCATCATATGGGCACAACTTCACAGAGAACGCAAGCTATTCAGTAAATACACTGACTTTTGTAAACTGTAAATCATCTGTGAGCCACTACTGTTCTACTAATTACAGTAAGAAGCTGTGCTCATTAACTGTTCTCATCTGGTTCACTGCACGAGCTAAATAGTCCGTAAATGAGCCAGCAATTATTGCTGTATTACTGCTACCAGCTCTGTTCATATCAAAATATCTTCACCAAATGTTGTGCTTCTTGGTATTATCATGTTAGGAATTTCACAATTTCATATTGAAGCAGCTAATTGGGAGATTGTTCTTGGAAGATGGAGGAGCTTCTAAAACTTGTGTAAATGACTGGCTGTCATAAGTATCTTCAGCCTATTTATGACAACCTCTTAAACCAACTACATGAGTACATAAATATTGTACTTAATGAACTAAGAAAGAAAATGGACTCCTTGCTATTTATCCTCAGTTCTTCTTCTAATAGTAACCTTTAGTTATGTACTAGATTTAAACATTTAATTATGAAGGGGAACTTTATGGATTTGGTAGCATTCATAGGCAGTGTGATAAATTAGTCATATAAGAGTTGTTAGTAGTATATATACTGTATTAGCAAAAGAGGAAATATGAACTTACTGTTGTATTCCCACTGGCACCCTCTACAGCAAGATTTTTAAGGCAATAACCTGTGTGCCAAATACAGCCTGTATGTCCCATCCAAATGTCCTGCAGATGAATTTTCAGACAGGGAAGTGTGCTTTAGACTCAGAGGGATAGGTAGGGGATATGAGCTTCCTTTTCCTTACCTCCAGTCTCACACATATGCTAAGCTGTAAACGCTTGTCCCCTGTTGGTTTGCGTACATCTTCCTCTGTCTTCTGACTTGCTCTCATTTAAAAAATTCTGAAGTTCCTTGCTGTAGAATTTACACTGAGTCTCCTTATGTTGGTCAAAAGGCCACCCATTTCCTCTCTCCATTTTTTATCAATGAAGTTCAGACTTTGTTCTTTGTTCTGCCTGAGTGGTTCAGGACAGTTTTGCCACAATACATAGAACCATTTTTCACACGGGGCACTTTCTGATGTTTCTGAGAGAGAAAGCATTCAAAGAAGAATTCAGTATTGATATTAAAGATATGGCCTATTTCTCAGAAAGTCGAAAAGGGATGCACTAGAGAAGCTATTCCTAAACTACAGCAGATTTCATGAACTTTGCAAACTTGATGATTTAAATAACATGATAGTAGCAGGATAAAAACAGTAGTCACAATTTCCAAGATGTTTCTATAAGAATGTATGAAGTTGCGAAAGTGTCTGTCTAGTATGTGAGAATTGCTCTATGCAACTTCAAACACCACAAGCACCATTAATTCAACTCAACTGGCACACACAAATGGCTTTTGCTTCTTAGTTCTGGGCTTAATCCTGCTGGGCCAAGGCTTAGGAAGCTAGGAGCATTAACACAATAAAGCTGAGACTACCATGAGTAACTGGATAATTACAGTTACATATTTGCAAAACTAGCTCCAGGATTATGGTGTGCTTCCTTGAGGTGCCTTTATAGGGACTGCCAGGCAGTGGCTGCTGCTCTCCTGTGCCTGCTTCTTTAGGCATGAGGAATGCCTCAGGTGCAGCATGAGACAGGATTCTTCCAAAGGACCTTCCGGTGAGTGAAGAGGAAATGGGAGAAGAGCATCAGGAGGTCGTCATTTGGAAAAGGAAGGAGGAAGAAAGTATTTTGAAATATAGTGATGGAAATACTCAGACTAGTGAGGTTTCCAGGATTCCTGGTTTATTAGAATATTTATTCTCTTCTTTACATTTTGGCAGCTATCAACCAAGTAAGCCAAAGGAAGATCATTTAATTATGGTTGTGGTAACCACACTACTCTTAGGCATCATTTTAAGTGATGATTAACAGAGTGAAAAAAAACAGCATTCTATATAATTTATTTTCATATGATTATCCTGCACTTGCAATAGAATTGTATGCTATACATATTCTGAAGCCACAGAGTCCCATTACAAATAGGAGAATAGGTCAAAATGGTTCTTTTGGACAGCATCAAAGTGTGTCCTGTGTATAATATTGGTTATATTGCCCTAATCCCCAAATCTTCTGCTCTTATTCCCATTAAAATACAGCAAGACTGACAGACTGGGGATCGATAGTTGCCATCATTTCTTTCTGTGGTGATCATAAGTGGTTGTCAAGTGTCATAAAATCAAACTTTTCTTTTTCAGATACTTTTGAGGTTTGTAAAACTGTTTTCATCCTGCATGAGGATGAAAGTAAACCGTTCCAGAAACAGCATGAAAAATGTAATGAGAGAGGAAGAAGTGCAATGCAAAGGAAACAGAAGCCCAGAATTTAGGGCACCTGTCTGGATATGGGAGTCCTTATGGAAAAATCTCATACTTAACTCTCCAGAAAAAATTACATATTTATGAAATCATGTATATTATATTGAAGATTATATTTTTAAATGTAAAGCTTTGTTTTTAGTGAAACACAAGTTTTCTGATGAAAAACATTGTCAAAATATTCCAAAACAGCTCTGGTTAGGACATCTTCATATCAGGTGATTGTCCTGGACTTGTTAGACATTACCTCTAATGTGGTGGGTTGACCCTGGCTAGATGCCAGGTGCCACCAAAGCTGCTCTATCACTCCCCCTCCACAGCTGGACAGGGGAGAGAAAAATATAACGAAAGGCCCGTGGATTGAGCTAAGGACAAGGAGATCACTCACTAATTACTGTCACAGGCAAAACAGACTCGACTTGGGAAGAAAATTAATTTAATTTATTACAAATCAAATCAGAGTAGGATAAAGAGAAATAAAACCAAATCTTAAAGACACCTTCCCCTGACCCCTCCCTTCTTCCTGGGCTTAACTTCACTCCCNGCCCGTGGATTGAGCTAAGGACAAGGAGATCACTCACTAATTACTGTCACAGGCAAAACAGACTCGACTTGGGAAGAAAATTAATTTAATTTATTACAAATCAAATCAGAGTAGGATAAAGAGAAATAAAACCAAATCTTAAAGACACCTTCCCCTGACCCCTCCCTTCTTCCTGGGCTTAACTTCACTCCCGATTTTCCCTACCTACCACTGCCAGCAGCACAGCGGGATGGGGAATGGGGGTTACGGTCAGTTCATCACATGTTGTCTCTGTTGCTCCTTCCTCCTCCTCAGGCTCTTCCCCTGCTCCAGCGTGGGTCCCCCACAGGGTCGGAAGTCCTTCCAGAAAACCTGCTCCAGCGTGGGCTTCCCAAGGGGTCACAGCCTCCTTCGAGCATCCACCTGCCCCGGCATGGGGTCCTCCATGGGCTGCATGGGGATATCTGCTCCACCGTGGACCTCCATGGACTGCAGGGGGACAGCCTGCCTCACCATGGTCTTCACCACGGGCTGCAGGGGAATCTCTGCTCCAACGCCTGAAGCACCTCGTCCCCCTCCTTCTTCACTGACCTTGGGGTCTGCAGGATTGTTTCTCTTACATGTTCTCACTCCT
>VYZV01040380.1:3528-25558 GCA_013401275.1 Pandion haliaetus
TTTAATTCATCCCATAAGGGAGCAAAAGAAGTGAAAGCTTAACCCCAAATGCTTTTCCCTCTGGACTCACAGTGTGACTGGCAAGCTGAAAAACCCGCAAAACCCCCTGTTCACAAGAGCCCTGCAACCCCCCAGGAGAGCAAGATGCTGAGTTAAAAGCTCAGGTCCATAAATGTGAATTTGGCAAAAGAGTTTCCGAGGTTTCCGGGCTTGGCTCGCAGGGCTGCAGCTTCACTCCACCCCTGTGAACAGGATTGCATCCCAGGGGATTTATGGGATTTACTCTGTTGCTCAGTTCTGAAGAGCATTTCCTGGTGAGCGAGTGGGCAGCAGATTCATCCCCTGTTCGGTGCCACGAAGAGTTGTGGGTTGGTATTAACACCGTGATCATACCCTGGAAGTCGATCAGCTTCGCAAAAGCTGCGACATCATCAGGTTTATAGCAGTTTTAGTCCCCAAAAGCAGGAGGCGAGATAAGAGGGATGGGATCAAAGAGTGCAGGACTCTGATCTCCACCCTGCAGTGTTGGGTTTTGTGCTCTCAAAGCCCCTGAAAAAACAAAGGGCTTGATTTTAGCTCTCGGGAGCTCAAGCCAAGCAGAACAGGGGTCAGATACCAAAAGGCCAGTTGTCCCCAGGCAGGAGGTCCAAGTCACTGTCGGTCGGGAAAGGGACCCCCTTTCCCTGCACAGAAGCATCTCTCAGTGCCACTGGAGATGCTGGTGCAGAAAGCAAAGGCTGAGCACAGCTGGGCACCGCTGGCTGGTGGGGTAGCTGCAAAGCTGCCAGCTTTGCTGGGGTATGATTTGGGCACCAATACCCATCGAGCCGCCCCGGTGGGGCAGATCTAAGGTTGCAGCCCAGCATGTTGGTGTGGCATAGAGCAAAATGAGTGTGCTTTTCTGTTGTGTACTGCAGACACCAATCTTTCCAGAATAATTCTCTGCTTTGCCTAACTGCTGCAAAAACAATTCCTGCTGAAGTCACCATATTACAAGAAAGTCACAAAACACTTGGAAATAGGGGTTTCCATGGAAGCTACCGTCTCAGCCTTAATTCTATTACTGCTACCTCAAATCCCATAGTACGTGACAAACCCAGGCCAGTGTGAGTGAGACCAGCGCAGCTTTGGGGAACCTGCAGGGGGCTGCCACCCCACTAACAGCAATGTCTTTATTCCAAAGGTTGGTTGTTTTGTTTTATTTTCCTTGAAAATAAATTATTGAGCTTCCAGCTGTGAAATTCTCCAGATTAATTGGGGATTCTCAGAGCAGGAGCCTCCTAGGTACAGCCCTACACTACATCTGTTATAAGGATTGTTCTGGGTCTGCAGTGTTTTGGGGCTGTGTGTTTTTAACATAGGGACGTGAAATACTTGATCCATAACGAAATATTGAAAGCACATAAATAATATGTCAGTAGCCTATTTCTTAATCTGCTGGATGCATTCTAGCATCACTGAAGTAGTAAAATGGTTTGCATTTTACAACTCTACTTTCAGATCCAGAAATAGGGAAACTTTTGATATCTAATTTTTTGTGCCTCATGTGTGTGTAAAAAAAAAGCCAAGAGAGATCAAACAAATGCCCAAGTGAGTAAAGATGCTGCTGCTCTTTTGGGGATCACGCTGGGACTCACAGCATGTGAAAAGCAAATAAAAGTGGGGTTTCTAGGGTTATGCAGGAAGCTGCTAAGGATTTATTAGAAAGACTTGAGGAGGAGCCACATCTCAGCTGGAGTGGGGGACCAGGCTGTGACTCCCCTGTAGAGGTGTCGCATTTGCCTTTACAGCAGCCGGGATGCACATGTGGGAAGTCCCCCACCCCCGCACATTTGAAAGGATTTAGTCCTCTTTCATCCCAGTTTTTTGGAGGGGACATTGAGACATGTGACTGGAAGGGACTGGTCCATGGGCTTGACATACATTTGGAAACCAACTGTAGATTTTCAAAGGTCCTCTGCAATGCCAAGCAGGACAGGGCTGTCCCATGTCCTCTAATTAGTGGAGTCTAGTTAAATAGGCACTTCCTGATATAACCATTATTCACCAACTTTCCTTAGAGGAACAAAATGGGAATATATACTTATATATATGCCTGTATATATGTATATATTTTTTTCTTCTGCAGGTGGAAAAGAGGAATGTTTTTAATCTATTTTAAACTTCTCAGCTGGCATCCTCCCAATTATCTCTTTTTTTCTTCTCTTGTTTTCCATTTCGCCACTGAAGAGGAGAGGGAGTGAAACAAATGAAAATACCTCTGGATTTCTTAAGAACTAATTTTAACATGAATTCTTTTGAGCAAATTAAAAAGCAAAGTTCTCACAGCCTCTTAATATCAGTAAGCTCCTTTTCTATTGCACTTAATAAATCTGTCATCAAGCATGGGGCATCTTGTACCTACCGGTACCCTGATCACAGGGGAACATGGGGACAATCCACCTCCAGCTGCAAAGCTCTTCATGCATTTTTGTGGCCCTGTGGCCACCATCCTGCTGGCCAGAGCTGCCAGGGTTGACCATCACTGGGTAGCCCCAACGCTTGGCCAGCAGCAAAGTTTTAGCTCAGCCATGGTGACACATTGTGCGGTCGTGCTGGGCAGGAGAGGGTCAGGCAGCACCCTGCAAGCTGGAGCAAATCGCTGCTGCTCTGGGGGTTGTAAGAAAATGGAGAGAGACAGATGGAAAAAGGGGCTGGCACCCAATACTTGAGCTTTTGGTATACTCCCACGATAACCGACCTTGCTGGAGTTATCCTGGATCCATCCTGCCCAACACAAAGCACAGATATGAGAAAAGGGAAAGCAACACCTTTAAAAAGGAGCCCTGCAAGACTGCGGGAAAGGGGGGGGGATGCATGAGACGTGGCCAGAGGCTGGAGAAATTATTCCATCTTCAGGAAGGCAAAAATGAAAATTGAGTATTATCTTCTTTTTGGAGAGAGAGCCTGCATCTCTGAACTTCAGAGCCTTGGGGCGGCTCTTCACAGAGTGGTGCTGCAGCCTGGTTTTTGTGTTGTAATTTCTTTTTCTTTTCTTTTTTCTTTTTTTTTCCCCTGTATATAAAGGGCTGAAGTTTGCTTGGAGTCGCCTGGCATTTTGCTGGGTGAGCTCCTGCTATTTTAGCTATTATTTCTGATGGGCTGTGCAGTGCAGGAGCAGGAGCGATATTGTCGCTGCTTCACTTGGGTGTTTAATCACGCTCCAAAGCTTTTTACCGCTTTGTGTACACCGCCACAGGAGACGTTCTGGCTTAATTAAAAAAGAATCTAGGGAAAGAAAAAACCCTCTAAGCCTGCTTTCCTATTCAAATCTGTGTAATTCACTGCTTTGATCCTGGGCTGTGTGGCCATGAGCTGATTCGTATGGGGATTCGACATCACCTACACCTTCATACGTGGTAGTGGGGGCAATAGTAGGAAGTGTGGGAGGGAGATCCCGACTCCCCCTGTCTTGGGGGGATAATCTGGGCACTATGTGGGCATAAGTCTGGAGTGTGAAAGTGGGTCTGGAGACTCTTCTGGACCTCGCCTGGCCTCAAAAGTCACATCCCAAGGAGCAATAGCACCTGGAAAATGGGAACCTGGAGCTTCCCAGTGGACATTTGGGGCTGAATGTGGCACCAGCACACCAGCCCCTGCGGTCACACCAGGGCCAGGAGGAGTCCTGGTGAATATTTCATGTCAACTCCTCTGTCTGGACAGAAAATTTGCTTGCTGTCGTAATTCTACCCTTCGTGCCTCTGCTGAAACCTTTTTTGAGGGGTTAATTTTACTGGACCTAGCAAATACAGAGGAAAGCTGCTCTGTGTTTAGATGCTGAAGGGGACTGAAAATTATATCTCTCCCAGGGAGTTTTGCTTCTAAGTCAAGTTGAGGGAGCAATTTCTTAAGTTAATATTTATTCTTTGTCTTTCCTAGGTATTTGAAGACTCTTCTGGGAGCCAGGTGGGAAAATGGCCCTTTCTCCTCTTAAACCTGTTGCTATTATTTCAAGTACAAGTGAAGGCAAAGAGGCTGCCACAGCCCTGTTCTTTACAGCAGCAGGGAGGGAAACAGGAAAAGTCATGCTTCAAATACTGAAATATGAGCACAGCTCCGTCAGGATAAAAGGGGACGACCACTTCTTGCATGAAGCAACATCAGCCTTTCATCCCACAGAACCGGGGTTGTGTTTGGAGACTGCTTTATTTGCTGCATGAGGATCATCTGCTGGAAAGCAAATATTTAACTTGCTGGGCCATTTCGGGTCTCCCCACAGAGGCTTTGGCCAGAGTTTTAGGGATTAAGCAGCCTTGGAGTGGTCCCACAGCCAGGATCTGACCCAAAAGCTGCCACTGAAACCTCCCCATCTCCAAATTCATTTGCTACTGCGAATGATTCGTGGCACAAAGAATTGCACAATAATTTGCTGCTGCAAAAATTCTGGTTTAGGGTTTTTTCTTTCTTTGTGAGCAGTTGGCTCTGCATGGAGAGTAGGTATCAGAGGTCCACAGCATTAACGGTGACCTGGGGATAGATGTCTTGAGAATGGGAGAGCGGCATGTGCATGGCCCAGTGTTTGGGAAGGGTGCGTCTCACATGCATGCACACCCTCATGTTTGTTCGCGGACCTGTGTGCTCTAGCTGAGCACAGAGGTCACATTGGAAGAAATCAATAAATGCAATTATTATAAAAATGGCCAGTGTACCTGCGGGATGTGACTGGAAGCATATGTGGGCAAGTCTCCAGCAGATTCAGTTTTGACCTAACTCTGCTCCTGGCATGTTCACCCTGCCTCACGGCAGAGCGAAGGCACGTGGAGACTCCCAGGGCAACAGTGGCTGTTTGCAGGTATCAGGGGATTTTCTGTGATATTTCCCAAGGGAAACAACCCCTTTCTGCCAAGGAAAAGACTCTCACTCTCTGTTAAAAAAACCTGAATTCCCATGAAAAACTATTCCAAAGGAAAAATTTTGACAGCCCCAAAGTTGCTCCAATTTCTTTCAAATTCAATGGGAGTATTGCTGGGTATTTCAGCATGGGTTCGTTTAGGCAGTTCCCGTCCATGGAAATCCCAGGTCGCCGCAGACTCTCCCAACACTAGTGGCTGCTGCAAAAGGAGAGTCTGGGGGCTTTTACCTTCTTTATGTGATCTGGCCAGGACTAGAGGACACTGGGTTGGTGTTAAAAGACTGTCCCCGCTAATATTCCCACTGTCCTTGGCATGGGTAAAGGCTATCCACAGGGATGCTGGGCAGGACTGGCTGGCAGGGCAGGTAAGTACTACCTGCAGAGCTGCCAAACAGAAGGGATCCATCTAACATTTCTTTGGCAGGCTAATGGGTGACAGCAGTTGTGTGGGAAGACTAATGGAGAAAAGGTTTGATAAAATAGAAGCACCATCCCTAAGTTTTTCAGATGCATTTTTGCAGTTATATAATTTTAAAATGACATTGATTTAAAAAAAAAAAAAAAACCAAAACACCAGCACTGGGAAATTTTGAACACTTAGGGCTGGATTCTGCTCTCACTGTCAGCAGAGAAAGTTTGGATCCCTCGCTATGAACTTCAGGGGAGTTTCAGCACGTTTTCCCAGGCAGGGGAATGGGCAACAGGATTTGGCTCTGCACCCTTAGTAGCCTCTAAATGCCACTGGTGCTGTACAGGGGAAAGGGGCTGAGCCGTCACCCTCAGGGAAGTGTCTGCAGTTTGCATCCAGCCAATATTCCCTGTGCATGTCGTTACTATGCCAACGGGCACCAACACAGACAGGATGCACAAGGGGTTCGCACCAGAATGCATGAGGGATTTGCACCTTGCAGGGGTGCAGCACCGTCATCCCCGCAGTGGCGTCTGCTTGCGGACACTGTCCTGGCCTTGCACAGACCCTTGCAGGTGCCTCTTGCTGGGCTGTGCAAAGCCACCTCTGCAGTTCCTGAGGAGCTTTTGAGGATGCCTGGGGCATTTTAGCTCCCATCCCGACTGGATCTGGCCTCGGGGCTTGTTTGTAAGGGAGAGTTGGTGGCAGAGGTTAAAAAGAAGGATGACGGCACGTGAAGGAGCAGCACAGGCAGGCAGTTGGATGGACAGTGGAGCTGTGAGCTGAGCGCGAGACCCACGTCCCTGGTTCATCACGGCCTGGGTGTGCTCAAGGGTGGGTGGCAGCCTGGGGAGAGCACCCAAAAACCCTGCTGGGCTCACAGGGCTCTGCTGCAACCTTTCACTGGGCTGTGAGCTGCCCCCGGGGCATACGGAAAGGACACTGCAGGTGTCATGCCTGCTCTGAGATGTGAAGCTGGACACCTTGCTCCGTGCCTCAGTTTCCCTGCCCAGCTCTCCTGTATAGACTAGTAGGTTTCCAGGCACAGGCTGGTACAGCATGAAAGACAATGGGACCTGGCTCAGATCAAGCCTGGCCTCTCTCTTGGCCAGGATCCAGCCCCTGGCAAGCTGTCCCCTCTCCCATCCTAGCCAGTCAGGACCTTTTTATTAATGCTTCCCTGTAGGCTCCAGCATTTGGCTAATATGGTGGCTGATGACTATTTTTTTATTAAAAATACCTGCTTGCTTCTTCCTGTGGGAAGCCAAAATCAAGGGAGCTCTTAGATGAGAAAAAACCCAAAGAGATGAAACCGCAGCAGAAAGAAGGTTCCTCCAGGAGGGATGTATGGGCTGACTCTGCCTTGATACAAAGAAAGCTGTCACAATTAGTTTCCCTGACAAAATGTTGTTAATGGTTTTTGGGGAGGTTTGAATTGATTCTCTTACCCCTCCTAGAGGAGTGGTTTTGCTCCAGATGTATAATAAGGCACAATGGTGAAGTTTCCTTGTCTTTTTTATTTTCCTCTATAGCAATCCCTGTAAATATTGCATACATTTATATTCATAATTCCTATCTCCCACTCTCCTACTCTTAAAGTCGTTGGATTTGGCTGGGTGAGCACGCGGCAGGTGCATATGGTGCTTCTCTGAGCAATGGTTAATGGACTGGATGATTCTCTGAGATGGCATGTCAATGTTTTTTCCTTGTCAAGGCTTTTTTGTCTCTGAGTTGATATTTTAAAACCATATACCTGAAGGTGTAAAACCTCTGTGTGGAATTGAGAAAGGTCGATTGGAAACACACCTACCAAACACTTTCTGATCTCCTCTGTGCCCTCCTTTTGAGCAGTCCCCCCTCCGCTTTCTCCTTTATATCTACAAGAATATGAGTTGTTTCAACAGCATCATATGACACTTTTTTTAATTTTGCCATTACTCTTGTAAACAAGATGCTCCAAGGAAGCAATCGCTCTTGTGTCAATGTACCAAGCTTTAAAATCTGGGGAATGAACATATCCCCATCTTTCTCCCCCACCCGCTTGCCAGGACCAATCCCTTGGTGCCATGAAAGGTGATGGCAGTCAAAAGTCTTCAAGTAAGGGGGAATCAGCAGCTGGAAATCTACCTGTTTGCATATCATGCTCCAAAAAGCCTCCTCAAACCTTCCATGAAACAGAGGAAAAGCAGGACTGTTTATTTTCCTTCCGGCTACTCCTAAATATTAGTGCAGCATCCTCCCACATTCCCCATTTAGCCTCTGGAAATAGTGACACATTGGGTGTATCACATCTCTGAGGTGGACAGAAATGGGCTGAGATGAGACATTTCCATGTGGACACTAAAAAAACTTGAATATGTTCCTCATGGTGGGTGTTTTTCATAAGACAATAGGGTTTCTTTTCTCACGTTCATTGACATCACATTATGCAGTAAGTCCCTAGGGAACTGTTCCCGGAATAATTGCACAAGACAAATAATCAGTATTTCCAATTTATTTTCTTCTGCTCTTCCGGATGAAGTAATGTGGCGTTTCTTTGTGATAATTGGAAACACCTGATGCTGACCTTAGAAAAAGAAGGAAGAATTCAAAATATTGATCTTAGAGCCAGCTTAAAGGGAAAATTGGCATCTTGTGCTTGGAAAGCTTAGCCTGGGACAGCTTGCATTGTTCTCCACAAGCTCTTGTGCAGAGACCCAGCTCTTGGGCAGCAAATTGGTGCTGGGGTGCAATGCATTTCTTGGGAAGCTGTCAGCACAGACTGGCCACCACCTCAGCTGCAAGTCTGGGGGTTACAAATCTCCCTGCCAGTCCTGCTCTGTTAATCACCCCCTTTGCTTCTCCAGGGAAGTTTACTGTGATATTGTTATTGCTCCTTGGTGCTCAGTACAAGGTTGGTTTGGATACCAGTATCACCAGTGCTAGGATCAGGGGAGGCATCATCCTCTCTGGCTGATACTAACCAGCATCCCTCCTGAGAGCACCCAGAGTCTGGAGTGCACCCAGAAATGGCAAATAAAATCAGCAGATAGGGTTCAAAACAAGCAGAATAGTGTACTGCTCCACATTAAGCATGGTGAAAAATCAGTTGAGGGCTATTAATACAAAGGTACACCTCAGGCTTCGACAGGCCGACCACAGGCTGATAGAGATTAGGAGAATATTTGGGGGGAACAGTGTTTGTTACACACTGTCCTTATTCTTATCCTCTTCTCTAGGTATATGTTTTTATCAGAGACAAGATATTGGAGAAGACGGACTCTCAATCTGATTTAATACAGCTACTCGCATAGTCTTATGTTACGCTCCTGACAATCTCCAGACTTTGCAAAGTGGGATATGCCTGAATCCAACAGCTTCCCATTAGGCTGCTGGAAAGCAAATGGATTTCAGCTCAATGACAACTTGGTAAAAACAAAATGAACCGGGACCTTCTCTGCACCTCTAAAACTGAGACCCATGGTGTTTGCCAAAGGCTGCTGTTTAGCTTGTAGCAGAGCACATAGGAACTTGCACTGCTCAGTCACCTCTTGGGAAGGAGCAGAGGGTGAGCACAGCTCCCAGCATGCCTGTGACACCACTTGCGGCAACAACTCTCCTCCATTTTACACAGACTGGAAAGGGATTAATGGGCACAGGCATGAATGGAGACTTTATGGACTCTTGTGGGACAGTTACGGACAGTTAAGGACTTTCATGGTTTAACCCCAGCTGGCAACTGAGCCCCACACAGCCACTCGCTCACCTCCCTCACAGTGGGTTGAGGGAGAGAATCAGAAGAGTAAAAGTGAGAAAACTCGTGGGCTGACATCAGACAGTTTAATAGGGAAAGCAAAGGCTGTGCACGTAAGCAAAGCAAATCCAGGAATTCATTCCCCACTTCCCATGGGCAGGCAGGTGTTCAGCCATCTCCAGGAAAGCAGGGCCCCAGCACATGTAATGGTGACTTGGGAAGACAAACGCCATCACTCCGAATGTCCCCCCTTCCTTCTTCTTCGTCCAGCTTTACATACTGAGCATGATGTCATATGGTCTGGAATATCCCTTGGGTCAGTTGGGGTCAGCTGTCCTGGCTGTGTCCCCTCCTGACTTCTTGTGCACCCCCAGCCTACTCACTGGTGGGGTGGGGTGAGGAGCAGAAAAGCCCTTAACTCTTGTGTAAGCACTACTCAGCAGTAAAACAAACATCCCTGAATTACCAATGCTGTTTCCAGCACAAATCCAAAACATAGCCTCATACCAGCGACTATGAAGAAAATTGGCTCTACCCTTGCCAAAACCAGCACAATAACCCAGTATCAATCACACTGTTTAAGCATTATAAAGGTTTGTGTACTTTCCAATTGATATTGTAGAAAGATAAATAATAATGGATTTTATTTTAAATGCCACAAATCAGCTGCTTGTTACCTGCTTATATCTCTGCCAGCACCCAGAGCAATCACCCACCATGTCCCAGTGAAAGCTTTCTGCTTCACAGGATTTACTGGACCAAGGAGCTGGAGGACTGACACTGCTCTGAGCAGTGTGCACCAAGCAGAGCACAGAGCCTGTGCAGCACAGGGAACACCAGGGCGAGGAGTCAGAAATTCCTATTCTGAGCAAAAGCTGCGCTCACCCAAACTTCCCAGTGCAATCGGTGCAGGGGGAAGACAGGATCACAGCTGCAGCACTGACAGGGAGTCTGTCCTCAGGACTCCTCGAGGGTTTACATCCACTCAACCTTCAGGATGCAGCAGCTCATAAACGAAGCACAGATGCTATGCTCTGCCCAGACTAATACGGCTGGATCTCCTCCCGTTTAGACTTTTCTGGCAGTATAAAAGAGATTTTAAATATAATACATGCCTAAAGCTATGTGAAGTGGCCTCAGTGTGACCCAGGATCATCTCATATCCAATAGGTTTCTCTAGATGTGGACCAGATTCCATTCTTGCTGGTATAAACCTAATGCACCCACACAAGCTTGGTGGTGAAATTCAGACGAGCACATGGCCTGGAGCTACTATCATGAGTAACAGCTTCATGCATCTTAACAGGGAACTGAATCAGCTACCAGAATAACTCTGGGCTTCTATATCCAGGCGGCGGCATATCCGCCCCAGATTCATCCACGCTTCCTGAGAGTTAGGTTTGTGTACACATGCTGTGCTTGCTTTTATAATTATAACCTCTTGGTTGTCTTACAAACAGTAGTCGCCTTAAGGGTGACAGTCTGAGCAAATTCCCCTGTTTGTTAAGAAAACAATAGGGGACTGGTTATGAGCTGAGATCTACCTATTGCTAAGCCAGATAAATGCACTGAATTCAGGAGCGTTATACACATGCTCAACTGGTGGGGAGAGTGCTCAGAAGAAAGGTTGGTCAGTGAAGATTTAGCTTTAAGCATTTTCTAGGGATGAACCTTTCAAAAATGAGATGTGATTGCCAGAGAACTACCAGTTGCTTCCCATTGTGCTGCACTGGAGGGCTGGGGAAATCCATGCAAAAAGGAGGCTGCATTTGCTGCTCTGGCAGTTGCAAAAGCCTCAATGGATGCAGATGGGCTGAGCAAAGCAGGGCAAAGATGGTGCTTTCCCCTCCTGCAGTGGGTACTACCTGGAACTGCTCTCCCAGAGAACCAAAGCCCTGAAAAATGAAGGGATGACTCCAGTGAACCACGGGGCAGGTGTTTAAATAATTCAAAATTAACCCTTGCTGAGTCAATGGTGAAACTCCCTTTTGCTTTTCTGGTATCAGGGTTTCACCCTATTAAAAGGTAGACAAAAAACCACAGCTCAGCACAGCCCTAAGCACCCCAAGACCATTTGGCTTCAGCAAGTAATTTGGCGGCTCAGCCTTTCCGAAATCAGGAGTTACACCCTTGCATTAGGCTGCTTTACAAGGAGGTCTGGTATTGCCAAGAATGGAGAAGAGCAGGCAGCGCTGGATGGGAAATCACTTCCCATGCTGTGAATATAGCACCTATTTTAAAAACACTTCTAGTTTGGGATAAGTGTGTTTGCGTGCACCTATGGATGGGCACACACACTGCTTCTTGCTTTTGTGGAGCCCAGGTTTGGGAGACTTGCACACCTTCATGTGATTACATTTGTGTGTTTGTGTGCCATGATAACTCAGGCTATAATTGTTGCTGCTTCTCTAACCTACAACCACTCCTGCTCCTGCCACATGTGACCCTTTGCAATGTAGACCCCCTGCAATGCCTGGCCCCTGTCGCTGCAGGAATTGCTGAGGCCCCTGCACGGGAAGGGCTCTCCATCACTGATTTCTTGATGGCCCAAGAGAGCAGCTCTTAATTACACCTCACCTTGCATTGCAGAAGCATCCATATGTAGCAGCTGCGGGGAAACCCATTGCTTTTTCCCAGCTCTTCCACAGAGGAGAATCAACAGCTCCAGGGAAGGAGGTGGCATGTGGAGCTGGCACTCAGGATCAGTCCTTTTGGCAAATCTCCCGGGAGCAGGGCATCTCCCCGAGCCACTTCTCACACTGATAGATGTGTGCTATCAGTGTAGTGGCTTTCAGGAGCAGTTTGCTTCTTAGCCCCAGGAGGCTGGAGGTGGAAATGAGATGGATTGAAATCAAATATTTCCTTTACTTTCGGACTCTTTTTCTTGTTTGCCTGATGTTTTCTCTCTTTTTGGTTAGAGCCCCTCAGTACTTGAAGAAGGTGTGACACGTGGTCATAAATAATCATTAACTCCCCAAGTACTTTCTAGTTTAAACATTTTAAATAAATAGGTGTAAGACTTCTGAAATGCAAACTTTTATATAACTGTATTACATTTGCATGCATGCTGCTTTCGATGAGAAACCCCTGCTGAGAAACAAGACTGGCATGGATTGGTATTTCCTGATCCACAATGGGAAGAGAGGCTGCTCTGTCACCAGGAAATAAAACAGCAAGATCAAATACCAGAATATTTAATCTTGCTTGAAAGTGAGCCGCTTCACAGAATGCACTTATTTTTCAGCTAATAAAACTGGCTGCAGACTCACAGGATCACATAACATTAGACAAGGTGGTGCTGTCAAAGAAACAGGAATTGATTTTGGCAGTGGGATTGAATGGGGAGGAGGGTGCAGAGATCAGACCCCTCTGAAATGCTCAGTGGGATGCCCTGCCCTGCCTGGGAGCAGGCAGAGCTCCCTGGAAGAGGGGGATGAGCCACAGAGGGTAAAACTAGTAGTTAATTTTAAGAGCCTAACTGGGAGCTGGCTGTGATAATAACAGCCAGCTTTACTGCTCTAGACTGAAACACCCCCAGCAGTGCCCTGATTTTAAAGGCATGCCAGCTGATGGAGTTTTCCATGGGATTGGACTTGCTGAGTCACTTCCACAGACAGCATCTCCTCTTGTGATGAGCATTTTTAACTTGCCTCCTTACCATGAGAAGGTCTATGCGCCATCGGTGGCACCAACATTTGCATTCATTGACATCAAATTTTCAAGACTGGGGCACTGAGGAAAAGCCAGTGGTGAGAGGTGGCTTTTGCTTTTGGCATGGCTTAAGCAGGACCAGCTTGCAGCTTTGCTGGTGTTGGCAAAGGGGAGCTGTGTTGAAATTGTAGCTGGGAAAGCTGAGTTTCCTGGGCTTGGTCCTGCTGTGACAGCGGGACTGGCCAGGCCAGAGCATGGACCACTGATGCCTTTGCAAAAAGGCAGGGAGCATGCTGCTAACCCAATTACATCAGGGTGAGAAGCTCATGGGTGCCGAGGCCAAACATGCAGCAAAGTGCCGCAGCTGCTGCCTTCTGGGTGCCGAGGCCAAACATGCAGCAAAGTGCCGCAGCTGCTGCCTTCTGCAGCATGGCTGAGCAGAAGCTCGGCGTTACGTCAGAGCAGACACAATTAGCCAAGACAAGCACATGCAATTAGCAGGGCACTGCTGGGTCATTCTGGTTGAGCTGTTAAACAACCGCAGCAAAGCCCTCTGTCAAGACAGCAAGGTTAAGGCCAGTGAAAAAGGGATGCTCACCTGGCACATAGGAAAAGTCATGATGAACCAGAAAATGCTGATGAAGAAAACTGTGTAGTGATGATGCAATGGGCTACATCACTCCAGCGATGGGCAAAAGCAGGGCTATGGAAAGGAGGCAGAGTCCAGACTGTGCACGCTGGGCTCTCAGATGCCACCCATGTCCCCAAACTTCTTTGCTATCAGCTTCTCCAGGCACCAGCAAAGAGGAGGAGCCAGGGGGGTGCAGAGTATCAGCCCTCTGCATGCATGTCCAAGGCCATCACACTTCTTAGGAGCTGGAGTAGATGGGGTCCAGCTGAGGGTAGGAGGTCAGTGTCTGTTAGCACTTGGTAAAGTGTAACTAGGGAACTCTAGCAAGAAAAATAGCAGTTGCAATAAAAACATGAAGCTAAGAGCTGCCCTGCAGTGGTGTGCCCATAGCTGGCCTCTGCCCTACATGGCAAAAAACAGTTTGGCTGGAAAGTGAGCCAGGTGCCGTTGAAATAAGTGAGGGGGAGGCTCAGAAAGCGAAGTTTCTCTATGAACCCCATGTTTTATCAGCATGACCAGAGCTTTTAGAGTAGCTCAGAGAAATAGCTCTTTATTTCAGCCACTGTCACTGCAGGACCTGATGGACTCCCCAGAGCAAAGCAGTGGAGATGGCACCAGCAAAGTCCCCACTGGCACAATAAAAATGTTGGTGGCCTAAAGAAAGACAGTGACAAAGCAATCTCTGCAGGAGACGGAGCTCAGTCTCTCAGCCTCTTTGGTAAAGGCTTGTTTAATTTAGTGCACAGTTGTTGAATTAAATATTTCTTGGCCTTATTAAAATAAGGATTTACTCCCCATTCTATTATTCATAGGGCTGTACAGTAAGTACCAGCCAGTCAAAGCGTAATTAGCAAGGAATTATTTACAGAGATGAGAAACTGTTACTAAAACCAAGCAAATAGTGTCTCCATGCTCTCCTGGAGTGGCCTGGCAGCAGGACGGCTGCTTGACATGACCCATCAGGGCAGCACCTCTGCAAGCAAGAGTAATGATGCCTTCAGAGGCAGGCGTGGGGGTAAGTCATAGAAACAGCAAACATGCAAACTGTCAGCATGATTCACTGAGTAATTATAGAATAATACAGTGTAAAGTATTAAGAGATAATAACAATAAGTCAGGATTGAGTCGTCTCCTTTAAAACTTCAGGCTGCCTCCTAGTTATTTGTTTTCTTTCAAAGCCTACTGCACGCATGAGAGGAGAGCTGAAGGGTGCTGCTGTGCAGGAGCCTGTGCGTGCCTTCTTCTATAGGCTTTGACAGCAGCAAACTTCTGAAGGTGGAACCCATAAATCACCTGGGCTGATGCCTTTGCCAAAGGTAGATGTCTGCTGGAGGCACCTGGAGAAATGGTTGTGGAAAGGATGGCACTGGGGCACATCTGGTAGGACAGGGTTATCAGTTCTTGTGCCGTGAGACAGATGAAGTTGTGGGTCAGGAGGAGCGTCATATGACTTTTTTTACAAGGGCACCTGTAATGTTCCCAGGGTGCTGGTATATGCTAATGTTCACCTGAGCTGAACCATTTTTAATAAAACTGAACCCAGAAACCAGCAAAGACAGCTGAACTCAGCTCCTGTCAATCCCAACACCACATTTTGAGAACATTGACATATTTTGTTTCCATTTTGAAATGTAACCTTTTTTCCTCCCCAAATAGTCATTGGGTTCATTTAAATACATTTTTTAAAAAAAAACACTTCAGACTGCAACTTTCTAATCTGAAAATGGCAAATGGGGCATTGAAATAACTGTGAGCTCTGTTGCTGCCTTTTCTCTGTGCACCAGCTGCCTTTGGGGTGGGATAGCTGTCAGCTCCAGCCCTTCGCTACAAGCCACTTTACTTATATGAATGACTTTTTTAGTGAAAAAACTTAATCCAAATACCCTCACTTGGCAGATCTTGGTATTGCATTGCCAAATCTCACTTACTATGGAAAATCCTCTGTTCCAGAAACATTTTTACAATGGCCAATGCCTAAATAGCCTCTTGCCTTTAAAGTGTGGGTGCCACTTGGGGCTTCTGTGGTGCAGTCACTCCTCTCGTAAGTAGGGGTTGAGGATTAGATGTGAATGTGGGGTGCAGTTTTACAGTCATGTGCAGCCAGACATACATGTGCACACACATGTGCAGAGCCATGTACTTCTGCAGGATGTAAGGCCAGGCAGCCTGGGGGCCCTCAGGGTCCAGCAGCTCATTCTGCCTGCCCAGCACCAGCAGAAATGCTCGTGCATGGTATATGGTGACAGGTCTCTGGAACAGGATGGCATAAGTTTAATTCTGTTGCAAAGAATGACCAAAATCTTACATTGTTTGGTAAATTAGGCTACAAAAATCCCCTTGTTCAGGTCTGCTGAGCAAAAAAATAGCTGGCAGTTTAAGGAGATATCCTGAAACATGTCTGCAAAGCCATGCCAGCAGGACAAGGGTGGTGACTGAAACCAACATTTTGTTGGCTAATAGTCATAGATGATGCTTGGCAGGTGGTGTACGGACATTTCAGGTACCACACATCCCCTTGGGGCGAGGCTGAGCTGGCAAAAGACTTGGTGCAAGAAGGCTCGCCCCTGCCAGCAGCACGGTATTGCTGTGCTGGAGAGCCCTGTGTCAACACTCAATCCATCACTTCCGTTTCTTTATTAGGGCAGGAGAACAAGTGGCAGGTGTAACTGTGCTTTGCCGTTGATCAGAAGGCGACACAGCAGGAACAGCTGTCCATCAGCTTGAAACTCAATTATCCAAGCTACAGCTCTCCTCTGTATAGGTGTAATCAGCTCCTTATACATTCTATCATGCCTTCACCTACTGGTTATCATCCTCTGTCATGCACTTTCTAGACAATTCATTACTTATGCATACACTAAGGACCTAGGAGAAACCCTACAACCCTTGCAACCTTTGGTTATAAAAGTCTGTGGTGTCTGTGATCAAGACCTGGAGGCTCGGCTCTGCACTTAAGTGTGGTTCTAAACTGGGGAAAAACTAGGCATGGCCCATTCATTTTTTTTACTCCATCATGGTACTTCCAGGAATATGACTCCAGGCAAGTTTGCAGCTTGTATTCAGAGTTGAATTCTTTGGTGGCAAGAGCAATGAGCAATGATTTTTGTTCTCTGGGCTTCAGTACTCATAACATTTCCATTTTTATGGCATTTGATTATGTATTAGACATTTAAGATGCATTTATAATATTAACCTCTCAAACGAGGCCACTCCTAAAACAGCTCTGTTTGCCTAGTTAAAATGCGACTCTTGCTGTTGTCTGTACCTCAAGTGGTCTGAGTCGATGAATCAAAGATCTGAAATGCTAAAACAAAAAATATATATTAAAAAAACCCACGGGGGGAAAAGCCTTCTTTCCTAACAAATGACCTGTGCTGTAACATCAGCCACTTACTCATTTGTCAAAGCAGTGCGGTTCTGCTTAGCTGCACTGAAAGTTGTAATTTGCAAATCTGAATCCAATTTGATGCTTTGTCATCTTGTGACACTGTGGGGGAGGAGAAGGTGACTCAGTACCGTTTGCACTGTGCAGCTGGTGGGAGGTGTGCTGCCCTTCCCTGGTGTCCCACAGTCAAAATGGGGCCATGCAGGGTGATGCACCCAGCACCCCAGTTTGGGGGCTATTTTGAGATCTGGCAAGAAGAGGAAGGCACCAAGCAGGTTGTTCTACAACTGGAAAGAGCCAAAAGAGGTGGAGTGGTTTGCTCAAGATCCTAGTGTGAGTCCAGCTGAATACAGAGCCTGGAGGAGCACCAGTTTCCTCATCCCTAGCCAGCAGATGAGCCATTTGAGCATGCTGACACTCCCCTGCCCTCCAAGCTGGCTTGGACCTTCATTGATTGCTCAGTCTCTGTCTGTAGGTTATTTTGTTCGTGTTGTAGAAGCAGCTCAAGATCCCACCCGGGGACACGGACCTCTTGGTGCTGGGTGCTGCCTGCACATCTAACCAGAAAAGAGTTGTGACAGCTCAAGGATTTAAACAGAGACTGCACAAGTCACATGGCTGGGACAAACACAGGGGAGAGTGAATATCTATCATGCAACACAAAACTGTCCCAAAATCAAGAGTTAAGTATCTCAGATTGCTCTGAACCACTCCCTGCCTCCTCTCATCTCCCATTATCCATTACAGGGATAAGGATGTAATCTCCTTACACAGTGTTTGTGAAATGCTTAACACAACCATGGTGAGAACTGTAGAAAAAACTCAGGAGATAAAAATAACTGTCTTTTTTTTTCCCCTAGTAAGCACATAAGGCCTGAGAACCAGCACTGAGCCTAATGACAGAGCCAAGGTAGTAAATCTGCTCTCTTTAAATGAGTTCTGTCCATCCTTGCCTGGTACAGGCAGGAGTTTGCCTGAAAGCAGTGTGAAATCATGAAAATAAAGACAGTATCATAACTAACATGAGAGTGAAGAGTGGAAATGATGAATGAAGAGTGCAAACCATATCTTCTATTCCTCATATCTGAAGCATTTCACCTTGCAGCTTTAATGAAATTCTTTTTTGTTTTTCAGCTTTGTACTACGTATGTGTACCGTACTCATGTTTATATTTAACAGTACAAATAGTAACCAGGATCAGATGCACAAGCCATATGACTCCAGCAGTGATGCTACAGGACCCTCCAGGTTGTTCATACCCCGCTGTTTGTGCTGTTACACGCAGGTTGAAGGCAGTGTAGTTATCTCAATACACATGTGTTATTTTGCTAGGCAGTGCAGGATCTTAATGTATGTACACTATAATTACTTTTAGTTGCTCCCTTCTCTTTTATTGTAATTTGCTTGCTAATTATCGTTACAGAATCTTAACTCCGTTGTTCCCATTAATCTTAAATTAATTATAAGGTAGTCCATACTAATTTAACACCAGGGTTGTTTTTTTTCTTTTAATCACATGTTTTTAGGCTTGCTGCTGATGTGCTGGAAACAGTCCTATTGGGAGAGCAGCTCTGTCCTGAAAGGTGATGTTACAGAAAACATGACTGCAACCCAGGGGTGTCCTCTTCTGTTTCAAGGATTCAGGACTAAACAGGTTTCATTTGACATGAGAAAAGAGCTGCTTTCCCATCTGCTGCCTGGTCCATGCAGGGAGCACATTCATTTCCTTAATTTTCAGGTGCCGTTAAATGTTTTGACACAAGCCTTTCGGATGACTGGCCTCAGGAGGTAAGGACTAAACCTCGTGAGAGTTGGGCTCCCACTTCCCAGAGGTTCTCTTGCAAATCTCCATCTCACTTAAGCATCGTATTAATGGTGCAGGAACCCAAGAGGACTCATCAGCCTGCTGGCCTTGAGGCACTAAGGGGAGAAAAAAGCCATCCTCTAATGGGCCTACACCCCAGGGCACAGAATATTTACCAAGCCTCCAGTAAGAAGCATTTCTATTCCTGGTTAGCTGTTAGGGGACCAATATTTCTGGATGAAGTAGTTATAAGAATGTCTGTTTTTGACGACACTGAAGGTTTAAAGCTGTATTATTGCACCTATTATATCTCAGCTGGGTAACAAGCTTCAGCTGAGACTTTCTTTGGTAAAGATGGTGACTCAATGACACCAAAGTTTTTACTGAATTCATGTCAGTCAGTAGCTTTTTAAAAAAAAAAAAAATCCTCAGACCCTCCCCTGAGTTGAAGCACTTTCCTTGAGGTATTGTCAGAGTAGGTGGCTCCATGTGAGCCCACTACTCGTCTCCCAGCCAGATATCAGTGGGCTTTAGGGTAGGACACGTATCCTCCCTCCGTGGTCAGTACAGCTCCAGGCAATACTCCAGGGGAGATTAGAAAGCCACAGTGACTTGCCCACATACAATTGCGTATCCCAAATAACATGTTTAAATTTTTATGGTGAAGTATTTTGACCTTTTCAAAATGTCATGTAAAAGACATGCTCAAAACTGGAGGGAATTGTTTTATTTAAGTCCAGACAGGATGCTACAGCCATCACAAAATAATTTCCCCTGAATTTTTTTCAGAGTTGTCTATGAGTTGGACAAAATACTGTATTTTTCCAGAGCTCCAGTCTTTCTTCATGTCACCCCCAGGTGTTTCAGCACATTTGGAATAAAGCGCTGCGTAAAGTTTCCTGAAAATGCCGATGAAATCAGTAACGTCCTACAACAACCTTCTATTTCAGAGCACCCACATTTGTCGTTGCAATACGATTATGTCAGATAAATTTTGACAAATTCTGCTGTCCCTCATGTCATGGCTAATTTTTATGTACCTGGACTCTGCCCCAAGCATTTGCGGAGTACTACCAAACTGCCAAGTAACAAACAGTGCCGGAGCTGGGAGCCCACACATCCTACAAGGACAGAGGAACTCCAGCTCTAGGTCAGACATCACAGCACAAGATACTCTGTAAACACATAGAAATGGGACAGTACTCTGTGCAGTGGTGTACAGTGACCATCAGACAGAAAGTAACAGCTACCTATAGCCAGCTAAAGAGAGAGGCTACTAAAGAAACAGGGAAGCCACTCTGATCTATAATCTGCATAAAAACATGGGATGCCTAAAGCCTAAATATTGACTCATTTATAGACTAAGCAGGAATATGAAAGGATTGGGAGGAGGATGAGGCTTTGGCAATGGAATTAAATTAGATGTTTTCTAATGCCATTATGAATTATGTTTTGGTTTGGTTTTTTCTCCTAATTTAGGAGAGCTGCTGCTCTCACACAACTCTTGGTTAGGGTAAGTGCATGATAAGGATGGCAGCATGCCAAGGAATTTTGTGTCCCAGGAACACCTCTTATCTGAGAGCCGACACTCACTTCGATTGCAGCCACACGTTGTGGTTTCGTGTCTCATGGAAGAAAATCAATTTGGTTTTTGGAGAGGAACGCCAAGGACCTCCTGCCCGGCAATGTCGCTGACCCCAAGCCCAGGGCGTGTGGCAGACCACACCAACAGTGGTTGGTGGCTCACAGCAGCACAGAGGCAGGCAAGCAGCAGGGTGGAACTTGGAGGAGCTCGCTTTGCTGACAGCTCAGGAACTGAGCCGTCGTGACTTGATTGCAGCATATTATGACATCTGAGTGCTTCCCTCTTTAAATCTCTTCTGGCTCCAGTGAAATGTTTTATTATGAAGACATCCCGGTAACAAATTTAGAGGGCAATTGTGTTTTCTCCGGAGTTTTTCTGAGAGATATAAATATATCAGAGGAAACATCATATGTATCATCTACAATATTTTTCTTCTTTTCCCTGAAGTCCTCAGTGTGCCTCCATACCTTTGGGGCCATGGAGGACTTGCTGTTGCCAATAATTTCTCACTCCCTTCCTCTGAAGTTTGCAATGGGACGCGAGAGAGTTAGACACAAAATTCAGCTTTTAAAAATACTCATCTTGACTCTACTGGGGAATGGCCTTGCTCTGTGTAAATGTTTGGTTTTAAGTGCAGGGATACTCGCACCTCTCCTTAGCAGAGCCAGCTGGGATCTACCTAGCACTTAATTTAGAGGAAATGAGGGGTTGTGGCAATGCTACTTGCAAGGAGTGCACAGGAGCCTCAAGCCCTGGCAAAGGCAAACCGCAGTGATGCCAGTGCTGGAGGGGTAATAAACACTATGAGCAGCCTATAAAATCTCCCTTGCTTTCCCTGACTGCCAATGCACAGAATGCAAATCAACTCACCTGTTAAGGTTGCAGCATAGAGACTGAAGTATATTCATGCTGCTTACCACTAGCTAAAATGTCCCTCAGGAAGCTCTCAATTAGCCTCCTGTCTCTGAGCCTTTGCTTGATACAGTCCTTGTTAAAAGTTATTGCCAGAGCATTGTGATTTTGGATGCTTAGAAAGAAATAAAGGGTGAATAAAAAAATAGGCCTGCTTGCTAAACTGTGCTGATGGAGGGAAGGAGAAAGGCTGAGCAGGCAGGGAAGAGGGCTGGGCTCCTGTTTGACATGTGCTCCTCATTCCAGCATCCCCAGGATGTTGTCACCTTTGCATCTTCCAGAAGCTTTCCTCTGGGCTAAAAGTTGATTTCAGAGCTAATCAATACAGCAGAGGACTGGGGAGCTGTGTCCAAAGGAAGTTCATCTCCTGCATGCCATGGAGCTGCTGGGTGAGGGTAGCACCACCATGGCTGGTGGGCAAGGATGTTGCCTTGGCCAAGCTGGGGCTGGAGAAACCCTCCAGAAACAGCAGCATCTGGATGAGCGGATCCAGGTGAGGTGCTTCCAGTGCACGCATGAAAAAACAGACTTTTCCCCACCTCTGTTTTCTGAATTACTTTTCCAAGTGCTCACTCTCTTCAGCCTACCTTGCTTGGGGTCCACATTGGGCATGTTATGGGTTTGTGTGGCGCGGATTTTTTTTTTGGTAGTGGGGGAGGGGGCCGCAGGGGTGGCTCCTGTAAGAAGCTGCTGGAAGCTCCCCTGCCTCCAAGTCGGACCCACCTCTGGCCCAGGCCGACCCCTTCAGTGACGGTGGTAGCGCCTCTGGGAGAACAGATTTAAGAAGGGGAACCTGCAGTGGGTGGGGAATTGGAACATGAGAGGAACCCCTCTGCAGATGCCGAGGTCAGTGAAGAAGGAGGGGGAGGAGGAGTGCCTGAGGAGGCTGATGGCCCTGCAGCCTGTGGTGAGACGGCAGGCTGTCTCCCTGCAGCCCAGGGAGGTGAACAGTGGAGCAGTGGCTCCCAAAGATGGCCATGACTCCATGGGAAAGCCCACGCTGGAGCAGTGTGAGACTGAAGAGCAGCC
>VYZV01040380.1:25882-157049 GCA_013401275.1 Pandion haliaetus
CGTGGTGCTTTGTTACTGGCTGGGATGAAACCGAAACCAGGACAGGGCACCAATGTAGGTCCCACGACCTTTGCATTGAAACCTAGGGTGAGGTTTGGTGGCAAATGAGCACAAGCTTTCAGGGTCATGGTTTTGAGCTTTTTGAGCTTTGGTTTCTTACCACACCCAAAAAAACCCCCCATTTCAAAGCTTGTTTTAGTACTTTCTCTTCAGTCTCACTATTACCTGTGTTTATTTTTTAGCCACTAAAAGCACTCTGCATGTATTTGCGCCCATCTCTATGTTGTGCTGAGGTGTGCGGGGGTGTATTTGACTCAGGCAGTGTCTCTGGATACTATTCTAAAGCAAGCAATAATAAATAAGTCTACACCACACTGTGCTAATTAGGGAGCACAGCTGACAGCATATTGGATGCCCTCATTTCAAGACAGCCTGAGATGAGGGCCTTCCACAGCACATGTCTATAATGGGAATCCACCAGGCCATGAGTCTGGGCTAAAAATAACCATCATAATTAAAAACAGAATTCAAGGCACAAGCAGAGGTATCACAGGCAGATGTATCTCCTTGTAAATACAGTATTTAAACACCTAATAAGTATTCACCATATCACCAAGAAAGAAGTTAGGAGAAGGTCAGCCCTCCTTCAGTCCTCCAGTCATGCAGAGAAACAGAATGTATTTGATTTGTTCAATGTATGTCAGATCTTTAATGGGATTTTCATTTACCTGTAATATTTATCACAACCTGCTTTGCAAGAGAAAGGCTGGCTGAAGGGCTCTGGCAATATATGTGCAGCAAAAATGTCTTTGTGCCCTGTTTACTCAGAGTTTCTCTCTGAGATTTTCCTTGGAGGAGCTCTGGCAGGAGGACAGCAATGAGGTTTGAGGCCAATCACACCCCGACCAAGAGAAGTGACTAAGGACTCTCCATATGGTCATAAAAGTAAATGCTAAAGCCAGCAGGGAAGAGTATCCTTATTTGCAGCTGTGTGCTACCAAGTAGAGAAGCACATCGTGGCCTCAGTCCTACCCAGGCTGTGCTAAATAAGAAGCCACTTCTACTGAACATTGCTCTGAGACTGAAGTTCTAGCTGCTACACAAGGCTGGCCATGTAGGGACATGCTGCAAGACTTTTGAGGACTGTCGTGGTTTTGGTTTCAGCCCAGCCAGTAACAAAGCACCACACAGCTGCTAGCTCACCCCCCACCCCTGTGCCTGGCCACGTTGGGATGAGGAGAAAATACAAGGGCAGGCTCGTGGGTCGAGACAAGGACTGGGAGGGATCACTCCCCACTTATGGTCACGGGCAAAAGACAGGCTCAACTTGGGGAAGAAACAAAATCAATTTAATTGACTACAAATCAAATCAAAACAAGCATATTAGGAAGGAAAACCAAACCTCAGAACACCTTCCCCCCACCCCTCCTGCCTTCCCAGCTCAGCTCCATTCCCGGTTCTTTCTACCTCCTCCCCCCGGCGGCACAGGGGAACAGGGGATGGGGGTTGAGTCAGCTCGCCACACATCGTCTCTGCCGCTCCTTTCCTCAGGGGGAGGATTCCTCACTCGTCCCCTGCTCCACCGTGGGGTCCCTCCCACGGGAGACAGTCCTTCACCAACTTCCCCAACAGGGTTCCTTTCTGCAGGCTGCAGTTCCTCACAAACTTCCCTGGCGCGGGTTCTCTCCACGGGCTTCAGTTCTTCCCGAAATTCCCTGGTGCGGGTCTTTTCCGCGGGCTGCTCTCCAGTCCACACTGCTCCAGCACGGGCTTTCCCATGGAGTCACGGCCATCTTGGGGGCCTCCGCTCCCCCGCTCACCTTCCTGGGCTGTAGGGGGACAGCCTGCCATCTCACCACAGGCTGCAGGGCCATCAGCCCCCTCAGGCACTCCTCCTCCCCCTCCTTCTTCACTGACCTCGGCATCTGCAGAGGGGTTCCTCTCATGTTCCAATTCCCCACCCACTGCAGGTTCCCCTTCTTAAATCTGTTTTCCCAGAGGCGCTACCACCATCACTGATGGGGTCGGCCTGGGCCAGAGGTGGGTCCGACTTGGAGGCGGGGGAGCTTCCAGCAGCTTCTTACAGGAGCCACCCCTGTGGCCCCCTCTCCCGCTACCAAAAAAAAAATCCGCGCCACACAAACCCATTAACAGGGACAGAAATCACCTTTTTCTCCTGTTTATCTCTTGCCTTTGAGGAATGTGAGCTGCCTGGATCTATGTCAGTGCTTTTCTCACCCTCAGGCACAGACTTAACAGAATTAGCCCCTGTGTGCAGTTAGCCATCCCCCCCAGAGCTAAACTGCTCCGCTGTCACAGTCCAGACAGCGCTGAGGACCACGGGCTACCTCCAGCCCAGGGTGACAGATCTGGCACCATGCACTTGGAGATTGCTTTGTGCCACATTGGACTTTCTAGTCAGTAAATTCATCCAGACAGGACCCTATGCTCTTTTTAGTGGCTTCTCTCTGTCCCAGCATTGCATGAACCTCAGCTGCAAGCAGCAAAGCAGCACTGCTGCCTTTTTAGCTGTGACCCCAGGAGCAAGAGAAACGCTTTTGAGGGTCTCCTATGAGCTCATCTGGGGCAGGACAATCTGCTAAAAAGCCAACATGTTGGATCCCTGCAGTGTCAAGGTCACTGTACTTCTTTAATTGGGGACTAGGAAAAAGTGAAGACTCCAGATCCAAAAAGTACATCCTCCTCACTGCCTGTCCAGAGCCCTGCAGGTATGAAGCCAGCTTGTTTGCAGGGCGGCCTGGTGAAGAGTGATTAGACCACAGCACAAACGAGTCTGGAAATGATGAGTATCAACTTGGGAGAAGTCCAGGAGCAGAGAGACTTCTAGTAAATATTACCCTGAACCTCAGGACTTGGCTTCATTTTCATGTCTTGTCCTTGGTGTACAAGCCTGGGGCAGCATGCCTGGTGGATGCATTGGATCGATGTTATTCCAAGACTGTAACTGTTTCCTTGCTTGCAGGAGCAGGCTGCATCAGAACTGCAGTGTGATGGCTGAAGGGAGGGAAAGGGGATGCTTTGCTTTCCAGTTTACCCCTATTACTTTGCTGATGCTCTCAGTTTGGATTCCCTAGCGCTGTTACTACTCATTAACAATTTGCTCTGGGTGGATTTAGGGCTCATTTAAAGCCAATGAGAAAGGGGAGATCCATTGAAGTCGGTGAAGTTACACTGCAAAAAGCACAGCAGAGATGCTGGTCCTGGCCCACTGTGCCCATGGTTACATGTCTTCATCAAAGTGACATTTCTTTCCGCTCATGGAGGGAACAGCTATTATCTTGCTGTCTGCTGCTAATGAACTTCACCGCAGTGAGCAAAGTCCTTTGGTGGGCATGACTGGCACTGCTCGTTCCAATTAAAAATGCACAATTAACATCTCACGCCATCCTCTCCAGCAGAACGACTGTTGGAAAATGTCCCTGGTCCTTTCTGTCATGGGATGGCCCTTGCACTGTCACTTATCCCTGTGCCTGGCACACTGTTAAATACCTGGGGGTTAGCACCGGGTGGCTCAGCTGCCCTCCCCCGCCCCCCTTCACTTTGCTGGGTGACACACTCGTCACATGCCATGAAGCAGAGGGGAATCGGAGTCGGAGATGTTTCGGCTGAAAGTAGAGAGACAGCTTCCAAAAACCATCATGAGGAATTATTGGGAGTCACTGCTGAGACGAACAGCGGCAGGTCCGAGGGACACCGTAAGTGTTTAGTAGATCTTGCAACCGGCATTGCCCTGAGATGGCTTCATCCTCAGAGGAATTGTACATTTCTCACTTTTTTGCTCCCCTCTGGAAATAAGAATAGATATTCTGTCATTTCATGTGGATGTTTTCATATCCTGACAGGGGCCGGGAAGGCTCAGGAAAGAAATGACAATTGCTGTTTTTTCTCCAGCTGGGTTGACCTCTGTCCTTGCTTGAGCAGGAGTGGGTCTGTGTGCATGTCCATGTGTATGCACAGATGTCTGTCTATGGGGCTGTAGATGGACAGTGTGGGCTTCACTTGCCCAAACGTGGTACCTAGCAATGTTCAGCACACCCCAAGGCATCCCAGACAGGCATGGGACTGCCCAGTCACACACAGGACCTACAGATGCTGGAGGCCAGGAGGGGTCTGAAACAGACCCTGGACATCTGCAGTGGCATCAAACACCTATGTGAGGGCTACTGAATCCTGCCTAGCTGACTAAGGAGCACAAAAATCTCCCACGAATGACACAGAAGGAAATCTCCACTAGACTCACAGGAAGAACTGCTACTTTCCCTTGAATCTCTGTCTCATCCATAAAGAATTCAATTACCAAAGCACCCTCAAAAAGCAAAGCCTGCAGAGAGGGTGGTGAAGGAGGAAAGGAGCTGCTCATGGATGCTGTTGGCCTGTTACTGCTAACTCTGAGAACTAATGAACCTGCAAAGGATCAGAGCCAGAATGGCAGACAAATTAATAATAAATAAAGAGGGAATGGGTTCTCTGATGCGGAGGGAACACACACACATAACCCGCATACACAAGGAAGAGGGAACAAAGGTTCAGAGTCCTTGAGAAATGTGTTTTCTCTGTAAAACCAGGCATGGGAGACTGCTACTGCTGTTTCACTCTCTATAGAACCTGAAATAAAATGTCTCCTTAAATAAAAATCAACTGTAGATGCATGTGTGTTTCTGTGTGTCCTGAGAGGCAGAGCAAGAATGTTATCCTAACCAGGTTGTGGAGAAGGCAGCAATGAATTTTCTGCAAATGTTCATTCATCTTTTCAAATGAATTTGCTTTCTCTGGGCAAGCGTCTGTTTTGGATGTCCATTCACTACCTGGTCTAACAAAGGAATTTTAACAGCCCCAAAATTGTTGCCACTGCTTCTACCTAGCAGGCAGGATCTCCGCAGTTCATGCTGCAGTATTTCTAGCCTGCAGTTGAGGATAGAGTTGGTCAGATGAGAAGCCAATTTGTTGAGCCTGAAATACTTAATTTGAAATATCTTAGCTAAGACTCCCTCTAATCATATTCAGAACAAGTCACTACTAATAGCATTTAGCTGATCTGACTCATATTGTGGGACTGGAATTTTCAAAGACACATCGTCCCTCCACTTTTTTCTGCATGTCTGATACACTGCCATTTTAAAGCCCTGCAAAAACATGGAAATTTTTGAAATTGGTGAAATTCCCAACCTCAAGAGCAACTGCATCATCAGGGCTTATGAAGCACTAGACACAGGAGCTAGACACAGCCCTCAAAGCTGGTGGAGATAAAGTTGGGGAGGATCCGGCTACTGCTAAGCATGATGCGGCCAGAGCAAGCCCTGACTCTTGCATGCGGGTGGAGAGATCAACCTTAGATTTCCTACTAGAAACCTCAAGATGCAGCTGTAGATACAACCCTTCTCCTCTGATGTCTGAAGTCAGACTTTTTAAGCTTAAAGGGATGTCCTGGTTTCAGCTGGGATAGAGTTAATTGTCTTCCTAGTAGCTGGTATAGTGCTATGTTTTTGAGCTAGGTATGAGAAGAATGTTGATAACACACTGATGTTTTCAGTTGTTGCTAAGTAATGTTGAGTTTAAAGTCAAGGCTTTTTGGCCTCTAATGCCCAGCCAGCAAGAAAGCTGCAGGGACACAAGAAGCTGGGAGGGAACATAGGGCAGCTGACCCAAAGTGGCCAACAGAGTATTCCATACCATGTGACATTTTAGGAACTGGGGGGGGCATCGCGGCTTGGGGACTAACGGGCACGTCAGTCGGTGGGTGGTGAGCAATTGCACTGTGCATCTCTTGTATATTCCAATCCTTTTATTATTACTGTTGTCATTTCATTAGTGTTATCATTATCATTATTAGTTTCTTCTTTTCTGTTCTATTAAACCATTCTTATCTCAACCCACGAGTTTTAGTTCTTTTCCCAATTTTCTCCCTCATCACACTGGGTGTGGGGGGGAAGTGAGTGAGCGGCTGCATGGTGCTTAGTTGCTGGCTGGGGTTAAACTGCAACAAGGGAGAAAAAGAGGTAAAAGGAATATTTCCTTGGGAGTTACTGTCTATTATCATGCACCATTCCCCAAGGGCTGAAAACAGAAGGAACCACTTTATCAGTAGAGCCAAAGATCTTCCCTGTGCTGCCTTTATTTCTTCACACTTGGGCCCAGGAGTAAAGCACAGTGAGTGCTACAGGGAAGAAGTTTCCTCCTCCATTGACTCGCCCCTTGCTCACACAGGTATACAATCATGCACCCATATGCACACAGAGCTCTTTTTTCCATCTCTCATCCATAGTCCATGATTTATTAATTCACAGATACTCATGTGGGATGTTTATGGGAAAGGTTGAGTTTGGTGCTTTGGCATCTTTAGCAGAAAGGTGAATTTATTTAGGCTGATAAGCTGCAACTAAACATTCACCCTGTGCTCTATCTCCCTTGACACAAATTAATGTCTTTAGGAAAATGGTGCTGAGGAGCCCATAAGAAGAGGTTGCTCCTCCTGAGTAGAGTTACTTGGCTCAGCATCAGGCAAGTGTTGCACCAGCACATCAGGTACACGCTGTCCACCCATTGGGGAGACAGCTGAGCTCCTTACAACAACGGAACAGCTCCAACCACCTCGAAGCGTGCAGGACCGGGGGTTTTCAGGGTGCAGTAGATGTGATAGTGAATGCCAGTGCTACATTGGTACACCACTGGAGACCTTCAGACACCAATGTCATGGACCTCTCTACACCCAAGGACAGCAATGCCTTGAAATGCACTGCTGGATCTCATTGTTGTCATGCTGCCGTCCCTGGGGGTGGAAGGAAATACAGAATCACATTCATAGGATGTCTCCAAATCACACCCTTATCTTTTCCGAGGGGACAGGATTCACTTGCCGTTCTTTACTCCTACCAAGAGGTGGCAATAGGCAATTCTGTATTGGCCTCAGCAAGTAAGAAACCCTGAATTTTAATTTCCACCAGTCAGCGACGCACATAGTCTCTCCACTGGGTATAGCATGAGCAAAGTTCCTGGATTAAAAGGGGGAAAGGGAGGGGTACTGCAATAAAAGCAAAAAAGGACACCTGCAAAGCAAAAATGACATTGATTTTAAAGAGCAGGAGCAAAACTGCCATTTGCAAAGGGCAAAGCATCTCCAGGGAAAACTGGAGAACATTATTGATAGATGGATAGTTTGGAAGGAGCACAAAATGAGAAGATTGTTTAATAATGAGGCAAGGAATGCCCAATTAGCACATGCTAAAAAAACCGCCCGTAAGCAACTGCAGGTGATCCAGACATGGTAAAGCCAAACACAAGACTTAGATCGTAAGTCTGCTCCTGTTTGCCCTGGGTAGTGATATTGGCCAAACATTACAATACTATCATCAGATGTGCATATATATGCGCAAACATTCATTTCTTTTTCATTTGGCTTCTGAACCTTGGACAATGCTTGTAGGTCACATCTGCACAATACAGAGGACCAGAAGCTTAATATAGAGGAAGAAGAAAAAGGAAGAAGTCCTCTCCCACCACATGGCTCCAGCAGGCAGGCATGGATAAAGCTAACACACTCTGCAAGAGATGCAATGACATGGAGAGGGGGGAGCACTGGAGATCTTGGGGGATGCCTCCATCAATTGCCTACTCAGTCACTGCTCTTTCCAGCCAGCTGGGGCTGTTTCTGTTTGGTGTCATGAATATTATCAAAGCTGATGCCTGTATTGCTGCAGTTCCTGGAGAAACAGCACATCATCGCCTCCCTGCAGAAAGCCTATGGGCAGTCTACGAGGGCACCGGGTGACCACGTGCGTGCTGAGTGCTTCAGTGGAGACGCTGTAACCCTGCCTCTGTCTCTGTCTTTGTGCTCACTGTCAGCCTAGGAGGTATCTTGGATGAGAGGGGTCTTGCCTTTTCTACTGCTAACTCTTCACTCTGCAGCTTTGTGTTTTGAAAAAGACCCCTGTTCTCCAGGAGATGATGCTGACATACCAAGCAGCTTTATGAGACCAGTAATCAATTCCTCATCCCTCTGCAGAACCACCTCTCACATTGTGGACTCTGCCCAGCAATTACACTCCCATGCTGACCTTTAAATCACATCTGCTTTCCCTGGAGAGCACTGAGCTGAGAGGTCACAGCCACACCATGTGTACACACTGAGGTGCCTGGCATTTTGGGAGGAAACATAAAGGCAATTTCAATCTCCTTGTAGCTCCAAGGTGCTATTGAAATAATACGACATGAAATAACATCTCTTCAAGGCCCAGCTGCAGCTGCTTGGTAATGGAAGTATGGGAAAGAGATTGTTCCAAGGGATGGCCCAAGACCTTAGGTGAAAGGCTTGTTAAGTCCGATCTTAACAAGTTTGTCCCCTTGGGCAGAGCCCTTTCTTGCCTGCAGACAGCAGAGACGTGGGATGGATGCAGGATGCTGCAGCTGGTGGCATGGGCTGTCTGCTCACCGAACAGGGCCAATATGGGAGCCAAGCACTGGAGGAGACAATCCAGGACAGCCCTGGCCCCTGGCAAGGTCAGGTCAGGGCGGATCTGTCCTGAGAAAGCTCCACTCAGAGTGACATCTGGGCAAAGTGCTGAGTCTATATTGGATGGGTTTTGGCTGTGGGGCTCAGCAAGGCCAGCACACTCCCTCTGCACAGACCGGCACGTCCAAGGAGTCACTCAACCCATCCGAAAGCAGCCACATGGGAAGGGGGAGCTGAAGCTCCTTTGGAAGCGCTAATTCCTCAGCTTAACTGCTTAGCTGCCATCACGTACCGATATTTCAGGTGATTAAAGTTCTAGAGAGGGACCACACTTCCAGTTTGAGCTGTCCATGCAGCGTACAGCATCCCAGCTGTAGATGTGGCTGGCTTTGAAGAAAACCACATTTCCAAGCTCTGTTTGCAAAGGGGAAATCACAGGTATGAACTGTGCTGAGCACTAAGTCTAAACCACCTCACGGACATGGTGTTGTAAAGCAAAGCTTGTGTCAGTTGTGAGACTGCAGATCTTGGGCTCTCTGTTTTAACGGAAGGTGTTTTTTCTGCCTAGAATCCTGAATTTCTTCCTTACCTACTTATATTCACCATGCTGAAAACCCCCAAAGCATTCATAAGCAAGGAGCTAACCAAACACAAATGCACATTAGGAAAGCAAAGAGGATTTATTGGGCTTTGAGGCTACAGGTGTCCTCACTGGGCAACTGTGTGTTCCTCGTTGCTTGTGGCCAGAGGTGATTTGAGAGAAATGGCTTTGGCTGTTCATTATAGCGCATGAAACCTGCCGGTTGTGGATTCCCTTTGCAATCAGTGGAGATTTGCTCTGCACCAGCATCAGACTTGAGGTGTGATTCCCGAGGGAGTTGATGACCCTTCCTCAGATGAATCTCAGCTCCATAGCTGGGGGACATACCTCCACCCAAGATGCCCTACCCAAATGGGATCTTTTTTGTGTGTCAGTGCCTTAAGTATCTGTGTAGACATCTAAGAGAGAATAAGGGCATATATATTTGTGTTCTGAACTGAAAAGATATAAAAAATTACTGCCCTAGGTTGCTTTTTACTACTTTCACTTATGGGAAACTACAAGCACCACTGAACAAGATGTGTGCATTTTCTGATGTGTTTCAGTGCAGAATCAAGCAGATTAATTAAACCTCTGCTGAAGGTGATCAAAACTGTTCTACCTTATTTTGCACTGACCTCCGCAACCTCCATAACCTTTGGCTCAGAAAGTCTTTGAGCTGCATATGCCAAGGGAGGGAGGTATTAGCATTTTTATACACCTAACCTGTACATACACACTTCCCTTAAGCATCCCCTACAAGCTATTACCAGAGATGGGATCGAGGTTTTTGATACATGAAGCTTATTACAGTTCTGACTGAATCTGACTTATTATACTTATTTGTATTTGAATGGAAAACTGAGGGCAGTTACAGGACCACAGTTGGGGGATGGTGACTTCCAGATGAGGTCTCATCCTGAACAGCTGCAGCTTCTAGCTTCCTCAGCCCCACCAGCAAGATTCGCATCATAGACCCTTTGCAGCAGGATTTTGCATTCCCTGGCAGTAGCTAGTCAAGCAAATTGTTTATTGCACACTTTAGGTAGGTACATCCTAGGTAGAACAGTGTAAATAATTGATTTTTTGAATCACTGGCAATTTCAAACAAACAGATAAGCAAACAAAAAATTGCTTTGGGTCAACTTGAAATTCAAATCCTTGAAATTTTTTTGGTCAATCAGAAAGTTGGAAAAATAAACTTTGTGTTAAGTGGAACATTTTGTTTGCCCTAATATAAATGCTCCATTTTGAAGCCAAGTATTTTCTTTTTTTTCATGGTGTAAATATAACTTGCAGATGTTTCTATCCAAAAGTATTTTATTTGTTACATTTTTACTGTTTCTGATGTTTTGTTTGTGTGTGTCACAGGCAATTCTGCAAGGCTGAAATTCACCCAGGGAGCAGTTTGCTGCTGCTGAATCTCTTATTCTTTTTGAGACAAAAAGACTTGGCAAAATATTTCACCCAGGTGAAGCTGTAGCTCTTTAAGAACCTTTTCTCTTATGTTCTCAAATCACCTTTTACCCAGTAGACTTGGGACATATTAAAATATCTGTTTTACCTGTGAGCAAAGTAGGTGAAACCTACCCTGGGCAGAAAGCCAGCACAGGACCTATTTGTGGATAAGCTGGGACAGAAGTAATGGGAAGCCTCATTTTCCTCTTGCAGGAAAGGCCTTAAGAGTGCAACACGGAGATTTTGTGCAGGTTCAGCTTCACAAAAAGGACTCCCGAAGGGCCTGAATTGAATGATTTACTTCAACAATACTGTAAAACTGAAGATAATACCCAGATCCTTATGATCTATCTGGTCTCTGTAATCTTGGAACTCACTTTTGGGGGTAGAAAGTGCCTTATGCAGTGATCGTGCTGATCTTTCCACTCATTCCCCAACCTTATGATGCCAAGATAACATTCTTGGGCTGCTCTTGTTAAGGATCATGCAAAGAGCCACTGGTGGAGTTGATAACTGAACCCAAGAGATCTGACTGGTTGCATGTTTCTTAGAAATAATGTTTACTGTGATATCCGAGTGCCATTACAGCAGCCCTTGTTTCTAAGCACTAGATATAAATCTTCCCCACAGGGACAAATAACAGAGATTAGCAGAAACAGAAAATTCAGATGTAAGAGAGCAGCTGACAGTTTAAAATTAACTAAATCCTCATTCTTTTCATGTTTGTATCATTCCAAACAGAGTCTATGTAAGCCTGAAATGAGAAGATCCTATCAAAGCAGTTGGAGATATCTCATCCAATGTTACGTGAGCAGCAAAGTCACCACGCGACAAAATCACTTTTGAACTCTGCGGCAGCAGCCCAACTAATTGCATTTCAGATTAATGAGTCTTTCACTAAAGTCCTAATTGCATAATGAGAACCTTATAGTTCACTTTTAACTACTGAACTGTTTCCAAATTAACCAGGCGATGCACACGCACCCAGTGCAACCTGTAGTTGGGCTGATTTGCATACGATAATTACAAGTGTCTTGCTTTATAAGTGGCTCTCTGCTTTCTCTTACAGAGCGTTTGTTTCTGCTCCAGCAAATTGTGTTCTTGGACGTGTATTATGGTTGAATTGTGAGTGGCAAAAAGACTGTTAGCGTTGTTTTGAACTACCTTCAAGCTAGAGCACACAGCCATAATCGCGCTGTAATTGTTCCCTGCCAGCTGTCTGTGTGGGATGAGACCATGCTCTCTTCTTGCTTATTTAAAGGCAGCAAGCCCCATTCTCCAAGCTGGAAAAGCTTTTCCCTCACCCTTTGGTCCCATCAGGTTCCCCAAAGTTTTAGTGATTATGCCCCGTCCTGCTAGTCCAGGTCTTATCAAGGCTCTTGCATTGGCTGGGGGAGGAGGGCTGAGCATGAACTGGGATCGGTGAAACGCTGCTTGGCAGGGGAAGGGATGTGGGATGGGGCTGTGGGGTTGGATGGGGAAACAACTGGGGGGTTATACATCTCATTGATCCTTTCTTCATGTGTGATAGCGTGGGAAAGAGAAACCGTGAGAAAGACAAAGAGGCTGTGACACCTCTCTCCTCACCCTCATCTTGCCCCGGCAAACTCTCTTCCCAGTTCACTGGGAAAAGCAGAGTGCATAAGATATTAATTTTCTGAGTACAGCAAAATGAGCATTTCAGTTTGAAATGTCTTTTTTTTTTTCCAAATCAGTTTGATTTTGTTTGCTTTCAATAGCGAACAATGCATTGGTAAAATTTCCGTTACAACAGCATCTTCCCTGGAAGAAAATCTATCGTTTCAAGGCTGGAAAAGCCCTTTATTCTCAAGAGTAATATTTCAAGATTTCTGCATTTTGCTATAATAATGGCCATTGATGGAGAACATTGCCCAGCTTCTTCATCATCCCTAAACCAGACAGCGTGTTACAAACACCAGACGCTGTCTGCCAGCCCTTCTGCAAAGCGGGTGTTATGGGTTTGTGTGGTGCAGTTTTCTTTGGTAGTGGGGGAGGGGGATGCAGAGGTGGCTCCTGTAAGAAGCTGCTGGAAGCTTCCCTGGCGCCAAAGAGTCGGACCCGCCTCTGCAGACCAGACAGGGAGTGATGGTGGCAGCACCTCTGGGAGAACAGATTTAAGAAGGGGAACCGGCAGTGTGGGGGTTGGGAAACATGAAAGGAACATCTCTGCCAATACTGGAGTCAGTGAAGAAGGAGGGGGAGGAGGGGCGCCTGAGGAGGCTGATGGCCCTGCAGCCCGTGGTGAGATGGCAGGCTGTCCCCCTGCATCCCAGGGAGGTGAACGGTGGAGCGGAGGCTCCCGAAGATGGCCGTAACTCCATGGTAAAAACCTCGCTGGAGCAGTGTGAGACTGGAGAGCAGCCCGCGGAAAGGACCCGCGCCGGGGAAGTTCAGGAAGAACTGAAGCCCGCGGAAGGGACCCACGCCAGGGAAGTTTGTGAGGAACTGCAGCCCGCAGAAAGGAACCACGTTGGAGAAGTTGGTGAAGGACTGTCTCCCGTGGGAGGGACCCCACGGTGGAGCAGGGGACGAGTGAGGAATCCTCCCCCTGAGGAAAGAAGCGGCAACGACGATGTGTGGCGAGCTGACTCAACCCCCATCCCCTGTTCCCCTGCGCCGCCGGGGGGAGGAGGTAGGAAGCACTGGAAATGGAGCTGAGCCGGGAAGGCGGGAAGGGTGGGGGGAAGGTGTTCTGATGTTTTGTTTCCCTTCCCAATACCCTTGTGTTTTGTTTTTGTTTTGATTTGTAGTAAATGAAATGGATTTTGTTTCTTCCCCAAGTTGAGCCTGTCTTTTGCCCGTGACCATAAGTGGGGAGTGATCCCTCCCAGTCCTTGTCTTGACCCATGAGCCTGCCTTTGTATTTTCTCCTCATCCCAATGTGGCCAGGCACGGGGGTGGGGGGGTGAGTGAGCGGCTTCGTGGTGCTTTGTTACCGACTGAGCTGAAACCACGACAGCGGGCCATGCACTGAGGTCCACCATGAGACCCTGAACTTCTGTACCACAGCTGGCAGAGCGACTCATTTCTCTATACCACTGCATTGATTCTATCTTCATTCACTAGAAAGTCCTGAAGGGAAAGAAACGTAACCTTTTTCCAGGGGCCACTGATTTATCTTTCACTGCATCTGCATTTCCTTCACGGGTCTTACTTGGATGTCAAGCAAAGCCGAACCATTGTGGTTCCTTTGCTCTCCCCAGATCTCAGCCCAGCTGGAATCAGAGCAAATTTCTCTCTCTCTTGTCCTTCAGTGTCACAGGCCTTTTCCTTATTCCAGAATAATTATGTTGGCTTGTCTCAGCCGCTCCTCTCCATTGCCTGGTGCTATGGGTGACTGCTGTTTTCCTTTTGGTCTGTCTTGTCAATACAGGGAAGTCATTTTATGACATAGATAAACAGCTCAGGTTTGTTCCCCATAGTGTTGTCTAGGCTGTAACATGAAGGACTCCCTGTTTTAAAAAGAAACAAATTATGAATCTTTTTGGAGACACTGGAACTGCAGGCAGCCTTGCAGGTGACGGCTCCAGCTCCTTGTGCAGCCTCAGCTCCTCCTTGTGCACCCGGGTGTTACCCTGCTCCTATGGTAGTGTCTCAGCTTTACCACCACATTTTTCTGCCTTCCTCCATCTGCACTAAAGCTCAGCCTGAAAGGACTCTCCGGAATCCTTTTAACTCCTTATCTCAATTTGTTTCTTTTCTCCTTCTCAACCCCGTTGCCAGCCCAGATGGCATAGGGAGTGACATTGTGACCTGGATACATTAAGCCAACCTAGGGCAGTCCTATGTCCCATCCAGCAGCAACTTTTACCCTGTGCTTGGCCCAGCAAAGCCTGTCTCCTGCCCCTCTGCAACCTCTCTGCTAGCAGCAGAGTAAGCCTGATGGTCCCATCGCCCTGAGCTCCTGCCTCACCATCCATTTAGCATCACTTGGGAGAATGCACCCTCCTCAAACCAGAAGGACAACTTCTTTGTGCCACGCCACCCCATGTCCTGACTTGTCTGATGGGGAAGTGAGAGGTACAAACTGCCCCATTCAGTCTCCTTTGGGAAAAGACTGAGAGTTTTTGAGGATACAACTTTTTCCTGAGATACAAGGGGATAACTGCCAGCACAATAATGAATGGACCTTTCATAACATACTCATAACAATAATAAAAATAACAAGAATGGTGTCTGAATACAAGGAACAATGGTAAAGAAAGGTGGATTTTATTATCAATAACTTTACAGTTGAAGAGTGATGTTCCTGGATAATAGTGTATTATAGCACAATTCTTCCTGGCTGGGAAGCAGATTGCCTTCCACATCCATGTTGTATAGATGGGACAAAGGCTCTTGTTTCTATTCAGTACAAAGAAAATAGAATCTGTTTCCTGCGGCCAGACAGATATCTAATTGAGCTTGCATGCTGCTGTTTGGGATTGCAGGAATTTTTTGTTTCTCATTAGTGTTAAATGTTGCCCACACAGCATATGACACAAGCACACACTCACAATCATTGGCGCACACAGCAGACTGTGCTGCTTCAGAGGTTAAAAAAATAAATCTCACAAACGCTGCAAATAAGAATCTTATTTCCAATGTTCAGGGTTTGTTTTGTGTTCAGTAATGATGGACTTTGCATTATGCGGGGTCCTTTGTCCTCTTCTTTCCTTGACAAAACACTGGTGGTAAATAATCTTACACCCAGTATGTGAAGCACATTTTTGCAAGGGGACAAAAGAATTACTTGATTAGACACAGGCATTTTTTCCTTCCTCTCATGGTACAGGAACCATATTCCTCCTTCACCATTAGGAATGAAGACAGATTGTATAGTAGCAAAGACAAAGAAACTTAAACAAGTTTACCCTCGTTCCAAGTTGGTGTATATCTTGATATATATATATATATATATGCACACATACATATACTTCCGTATGTATTAAATAAATATATATATACATATTTAGATGCATGTATTTGTGCATGATGCATGATCATGGTGGGTGCTCGGAGGGCTCTCGTTAGGTTTTACAGCTCAGCCTAGCTAAGATGAATCTCCCCTCGCTGGGCAGGAGCCAGTGAAGAGGAAAAATGGAAAAGCTACTCAGGTTACTCAAAGCTTTGAGGTGACCAAACACCTCAGGGGACTTATTGCTGCCTAAACATTGCAAAACAGTCCTTTTTTTTTTACCCCTCAGGGGGCTATCCCTTCCTTTGGAGATGTAGTGGATGCTGATGATGTTCTCTTCCTCCTGCCTGCCTTAATATGGCCACTATGGGTTTAAAGGAAGAGTCTGTTTTGCAATTGGGGTCAAATTGCTCAGCCTTTGCAGAGAGACTTTGGCATGCAGGAATCCAAACACAGCACTGCAAGTGGTTTTTGTTACTTCTCTAGCCGTCTGTCTCTCACTCTATCGTGAAGGGGGATTTTCCCTCCTCCTAAGCAAGCTCCAGCAAGATTACGAAGAATAAAACCTCTCATTTATTCTTTACAGACACAGCTTGGCACTCATATCCCATGGGAGGCGTATTTGGCTTTGTATACCTCAATACAAAATTCAAACACCTTTGGATTTCAGTCAGTTGAAAATCTGTATTTTATTTGCTTTGTGAGAATAACTATAAGGATAAAATTCATCTCCATTCAAGAAGGACTTTATAGCACTAAAGTCTTGCTAGCGAAGAACACATTTACCCTGTGGAGAGCATTTAAGCCTACAAACCCCAGAGCCATCAAACACTCACGAGTTCACTTTTGCAGCTCAGTCTAATAGCAAAGTTTCCCAGCAGGTTGGGGAAACTGAGTCATGGCACCACAGAGGGATGTAGCTGAGCAGAAAGGATTGATGTGCCAGCAGAGAAGCTCTGCTGGACAGCCCGGTCACGGGACAGCAGCGGGAGCACATGCTGTTCACACCAGCCCTTACAAGGCAGCATGACACCTTTTTGAAGGAATTATTTTACCCATCTATAACATTGCAGGTTTGGCTATTTTGCCCTAAGTCCATGAACTTATATTTTTGCAACAATTTTCAAGAAAAAGTCCTGGCTTTTCCTAGCTTTAATGTCATGTTTTACCTTTTAAGCCTGAGCAGCCTTTGTTGCTGTTGAAGAAAAAGAGCTGCCAGGTGAAAGAATAAAACAGTGATTTCCGCAAAAGAGAGCATAGTGTGTCTGTCATGTTAAAATGACAGCCACCCCTTGGACAGAAAAACGGCTCTGGAAATGTAATACAAGAATGATTGCAAAATCTGAAGCAAGTTTCATAGCTGTCTACATTATGGAGCCTTGGACGATTTTTGGGGGGAATTTGCTCTATCCATCTCATTGACAATTCCTTTCTTCAAAACAATTCCTTCTTTGGGCATGATTAACTCAAACATCACACCCTGCCTTACATCTCCCCACCTTGGGAGGCACGTGGGTTTTATCTGGGGCTTGTAGCATTTCCGTGTGGGTGCCCTGGACACAGCCACCACAGAAAAGATTTTTCCAGAGGAAAAAGAAATGCTGGAAAGAGCTAGCAGGGAAACCAGAGGCGTTGAGTCATATCAAATCAACCACAACATGGCCCGAGAAACTCTTTGCTTCAAGTTAGTCCTCACCTGAAGCTGAATTTTGGATACAACACCATGGTCCCGGAGAGCTCTCTAGCTACTGATGCAGCCCTGGCAATGCTAGCGCCAGCCTGGCCCCTCACTGTGCTGTGTTTGCCACCTCCTGTCCCCAGTTCTGTTGCAGGGTTTGTGTTACATGCACTAACCAGCCGGCTCCAAATGGACTTGACAAGCTTCCTAAGGCACAGCCCTGCATGTTGTCCTCTCTCGGACCCTGTGGCAACACTACATGGCACAGCAGCTTTCTAAGGAAAGAGAAGCAGCTCTCTGGGAGGTGTCTTCCCACGTACCTCATTACCAGTGTATTTATTTATCTTGCTTGGGCAAGGCTGAGCTGGTCCAAAAGTGCCTTGAGAAATACATCAGGCACTCCTGAAATTCCCAGCGACAACCCATGTGGCAGCAAGTCCCTCTTATGCCAGCAAAAGCCTATGGAATGGAAAAGCTGTCTCTGCAGCAGCAGGATGAGATTCCTGAATCTACTTCCCATGCACGGCTGCAACCTGTGAGACTGTGCTCTTACACATGTATTTTTATTCTCCTGCTCAGCACTACAATACTTTCTTTCATTGCAGATTCTCCCCGACTTGTGCAGCACTGATAAAAGTGGATCCACTTCTCAGAAATGTCTTTGTCATGTTTTCAAACGCTCCTCAGGCATTTCTGAAACATTGCCTTCTGCATCATGTTATCCTTTGTGTCTCAGTCTAGCCAGTTTGCTAGCGCAGTAAATTTTCGCTAAATTGAACAGCATTACTTTTTGTCCATAGTTTACAATTAGAAGCCTTGAAAATACAAGAGTGTATAGTGCTTTGCTTACTGTTCTTACTACCAGTGCCTTTTGCATTTAAACATATCTAAGTAGATAATTGACTACACAAATGACTTTCTAACAAGAGTTGGAACAGTATGAGCATTTGGGGATTCTCGGGACAACCTTTAAACCAGCTCATGGGTGAATTTTCCTGTAAAATATGGAAGACTCTTAGTTTGCTACACATGCCTATAAGTTATCTTTGCTTTACATGCACAAATCCCAGCACTTAGAGCCCTTATGCGAAGCTGTCCTTCACAGGGGGGGAGGGGTGGTGGTGGTGGGTGGTACACACAGCCCATGTTGTTAGCTATCATGAGCCGAGGCAAGGAATTTAGAAAAAAGATTTTGGGGAATAAATCTGGCTCTGTGTATACTTCTAATAAGCACAGCAATGAGGAAAATGAACACTTTCTATAATAATAATAATTGTTATTATTGATATTATTATTTTGCAATCAGTGTGTCAGCATGTACCTAATGGTTTGTTCCTCTTAAACTGAGATGAATTGGTGGTATGTGATTTAAATATGGTTTAGGCTTTGCTTTGTAGATGCATGACTGCCGTAGAGCATCTTGGAGGAGCACAGAATCAGCACATGGCATTGCTCAGTGCTGCATCCCATGTCTGAATTTGCATGAATAGTTGTTGTGGACATTGAGTGGAATTGAAAAGAAAAAAAAATTCTGTGGCTGTTTCCAGCCTGCTTGGCACAAAACATGATGCAAGATTTACCTTACAGGAGGAGCATGCTTTATTAGCAGCTGTTGAAGTTGGAAGTGTTGCTTCCAACACAATCAGTCTCATTTTTAATAGCCATAGGTGATGTCATTTTTAGCACATTGGAGCCCAGACATAGACTAAGATCTTACTGCAAAAGTTACTATGCAAGCACCAAGCAAAAGACAATCTCAGCTACAAGAAAGATGAAGTCCTGTAATTAATCCGTGCTCAAGTCAAGCCATTGTTCAGTGCTAAGTGATCAAGCACTCCTTTAAATGACTCTTGGGGGCTTGAGGTTCTTTTTTTTTCATTGAATTTCAGAAGTACTCTGATCAGAGGAGACAGGCCAGGGTAATCTCTCTAATCCACATATCGATTACTCTCCAGCCACAGTGGAGATTGGAAGCAAAATGCAGTTCAAAGATGCCTTGTCTCTGCGGCAGCCGAGAGTGTGTGATCCACCTGGGATGGAGCCCACAGCTGCCCAGGGACGGCTGCCGTGTGGGTTGCTCTTCTTCAGCTTCATCCCAAGCTGTTCTCTACATGAGGAGACTTGCTCTGGATCTTGGAAAACCGGTGTAAATCTAAACTGGCTGCACAATCCCTGGATAGATAGATGCTTGAATCAGGATCTCTGAGTAAAACATAGCAGCACGAGCTGAAAAGCCCGAGCTACCTAATGCGCATGTCCCTGGGGTAGCAGGTAGCTTGGTGACCTACCGCTGAGCACAGCCTTGCATCAGTGAAGGATGTTTATACTGAACATCAGGGTTCAGAGCAGTTAAAACCTTCATCCAGGTCCACCCTGGGGCACGGCTGCTCTGTCAGCATGAAAAGTTGACATTTGCATTTCCTTTTCAGAAAGCAGCTACTTAAAAGAGAAGCGTCTCTGTTCAAAAGCCATCCCTTCCTCCAGAAATGTAAAATGGGATGCTTTGGCTATTTGGAGACTTCTTCTCAAGAAGCTTTATTTCCAGAGATCCAAAACCTCAACACACCAAGTTTCTACAAAACAATAATTCCTGTCCAGAAAACATTTAGCTGGAGATTGCCCAGCTCTCTAGTAAATAAGAGACATGCTAAAAGTGTAGCAGGTCACTAACAACTTGCTGAATTTGAATGCCTGACATGTCCACATATTCACATGACTCCGGGAAATGGGGATTAAAATTGGAAGAAAACATACTGTAATACAATCCAGTGCTAAGAAACAATGAAATCATGGGTAGCAAAGTGCATATTTTATAGCTTCTGGACAGCTAAAAAGAACCGAAAACAATGTCACTCTTTTTCCCTACTCACCCACTTCTCCCATATGGTGCTTTCCCTCCTCCACACTTCCTGCTCTCAGCTTGGCACCATCTGTCCTGCCCGTGCCTTCCCTGCGAACACCCTCCCGTCCTCCTTTGCCTGGCACCCTTCTTGGCATTGCCTTCAACCAGCTTTCCTCTGGTTTTCCTTCCCTAGGCTCTGGTCTGGTTTTGCTCCTTCTCTGCTGGCATTTGTGTCACTTGATCAGGGACTGAAGGGGGACATCTCCTCTCTGCATATCTGATCGCCTCCTTGCTGCTTTGCAAGACATCAGGAAGGAAACAGGAGGCAAAAATAGCTAGATTTTTTTTTTTTTTTCATGTGGGGCTAGATGTGGGGCTCAATCCTTAGCCAGCCTCACCAAGCATGCCATGCAGAATAGGCTGACGTGCTGTGCTCCCTGCAAGGTTCAGGATTTATGCTGTTGTTGGCGTCTTTGGTGGAGGCTGGAAAGGTCTCAGCAAAATGCACTATAGCATCCTGCAGTTCCTGCTGGTCCTGGGACCTCGCTGACCTCCAAAGGCAGAGCCTGGGGCGATGTGGTAAAAACTCAGCCATGGATTACCTCCCCATCTCCTCAAAGAGTCAACACCTTGCAATAATCTTGAGGAGGAAATATCAGACTAAAATTCTTGTAATTTCCACCAGGTATTACTGATGTTCCCTCCCTGACCCCTCTCCTCACCCAGGCTTCCAGGAGTGTTCAAAGCATGTTAATGCCGAAAGCAGCTTTCTGATGCACTAGGCAGCAGGGGAATAGGAAAAGGAATCAAATCTCTGCCATGGAAAAATTATTTCTTTATACTCACTCACTTTTTACCTTGACAGGAGCTTCAGATTAAAAAGTCAGGAGAGGGTATGGAAATAGACATCTTCTTTAATGCATTTTTTTTAATGTAGTCGATCTCTTTTCCCTCTAAGAGAAAGGTCTGGAGATAAAATCCCTGGGAAGGCAAGAAGGACCTGGGGAGATAGCTCAGGGGTGCTTTCTGGCCACACTGCCACCTTCCCTCTTCATCAGGCACTTTCTTTTCTTTATTTTTTAACTCTTTGCTAATAAAACTCATCTCTCTCCTCCCTTTAATATAGCCATGGAGGGCACTCAAGAAAGCAAGCAGCTCTGGCGAGTAGCTGGTGTCCATCTCTGTTACTTCTCTGCGTATAATTACTGCCCCAGGGCATGGTGGGCTGTTTGGCTGCTGGTCACTAACTGAGGCTGGGCACAGCTCGCTGGTGGCACCATGGCTAACGCTTTCCACATTGTTGAACTGCTGTGGGATCCTAACCCTTGGCTACAGGGTGGATGCTGAAAGTCGCTGAAAGTCACTGAAAGTCAATGGTCCCTTTGGAAAAAGGCAGTAGCTCCTTTTGATGGTCAGAGTGCATGAAGTGAAGAAAAGGTTTGGAAATACAGATGTCTTCAACCATATTAAATGTTACATTGGAAAATTTGAGAATTTTGTGCTGGAAGGTATTTTATTTTCCTTTTCATGCTGTTTGCATATGATTTTGTGATGCCAAGAGCAGTCACACAGCAATAGTGTGTAACCATGACACAGCCTAACAAAATGCCTACAGCCAAGGTCATAACATGGCAGGGGGCTGTGACTGAAATGTTGCCATGTCTCATGCCTGCCTCAGAGCCAGCGCTTGCTGGCACCCTCCCTGCGGTGTTTGCTCCTGCAAGCTGCTGCCTGTAATTCTGCAAATGCTGTGTCTGCGTCTCGCCATCCCTTTGCAGCAAAGCGAAGGCTGAGGGGTGTAAAATGTACGTGGACTGCAGACAGGCAGTGATGGGGCTCATGGCAACAGGGCTGAGCCCATGCCGCAGCTCTGCAGAATCCTGACCATGGTTCCCATTGGCAGCCAAGGGATGCGCAGCACAAGGGAACACTTATCTAAGAGATCCTAATGGGAGGAGGCTCTGATTGCATTAATCATCGTTTTCTAAGAGGACATAATTCCCCAGTACAGCACACACTGCTATATTGGGAATATCGTTTATTCAGATGATAAACTTCCGTCAACATCAGCAGCATTAGCGGGTTTAAACAGCCAAGAGCTGAAAGAGTTTCATCAAAAGAAAAGGATGAGGGCAAAATTATATACCATCCTTAACACCTAGGCATCATGGGCTTTGGTTTAAGGGGGAAAAGGAACATTTTTAAGATTGGTGGTGTTATCTGCAAACCCTGAATTCAGAGTGTTACTCTAAATGCAACTGCACAGTGGGTTGAACCATGTGTCCTGGTTTTGGCTGGGATAGAGTTAATTTTCTTTCTAGTAGCTGATATAGTGTTATGTTTTGGATTTAGTATGAGAATAATATTTATACTAAGTCAAGGACTTTTCAGCTTCTCATGCCCAGTCAGCAAGAAGGCTGGAGGGGCACAAGAAGTTGGGAGGGGACACAGCCAAGACAGCTAACCCAAACTGGCCAAAGGGATATTCCATACCATGTGACATGATGCCCAGTATATAAACTGGTGGGAGTTGGCCCGGGGGGGCACGTTGCTGCTCAGGAACTAACTAGGCATCGGTTGGCGAGTGGTGAGCAATTGCATTGTGCATCACTTGTTTTGTATACTCCAATTTTATTATTATGTCATTACTTTATCATCATTATTATTATCATTATTATTTTCTTCCATTCTGTCCTATTAACTGTCTTTATCTCAATGCATGAGTTTTACTTTTCTCTGATTCTCGAGTTGCTGCGTGGTGCTTAAACCACAACACCGTGGTATTCCCAGCGCAAGCCCTAACCACAGAGAAAATTTCTGGTTGGAGATTTTCTCTCCAAATTGCATGCAGGACTTGAAGATACTTTTTAGCAAAACCAACATATTCCCAGTTGAAAAGAAAAAGAAAGTCAAAGTTCTGCATTTAGTGAATCAGCATTTCCCAATGAAGAAAATATTGTCCAAACCCGCCGTGGGCAGCACCTGCCAGGGCACTGGTCCTCATCGCGGGGACCGCAGATGTGTGTTCAACATGGCGGGGCTTGCTGCTATCAGCTTGTTCTCAGCACCTCAGGTAATGGAGTTTCTACGCTTTCCTGTGATAAATTAATTTATGGAAATACAGGCCACTGTCAAGCAATTCTCCTTGGTGTTGGTGTAGACACTCCCTTTCTTAGCATTATTGCATTATCCCTAGTTACAGCTCCTTGAATTAGCTTTCCTTTCCCTCCTTGCAGCGTACATACTTTGCATACTTATTAAAACATTAGTATTGTAATTTAGCCATAACTGAACGTGTCCCTTAACCATCAGACTCCATTTCTCTGTCATTTTTTTTTTTCAATTAATCAATATTTATTGTGGTTTCTAGGACTGCAAACACCAGGTTAGGTGGAGCATCACTGATATTGCAAACAGTATTACTGCAGGGATCTTCTGAAGGTTAATTCTAATGATTTCTGTTGCCCTCTCTGGATATTGTGTAAACCTGAAAGACAAGGGATTGCCTGACTGGTTTGGTTTTATACAGAGACGAGGTTACCTTCCACCCATCAAAGCCCTGGCACATGAGCGCCAGTATCAGTTCTCCTATAACCTCCTTTAAGATCTCCTCTCTTTCAAAAATAAACAGCTGAAACTGTCATTGTGTCTACTATCATTTAAAAATAATATAAAATATAATCTGATGCCAATATATTCCTACTTAAAGAAAAGAATAATTACTATGACTCTGAGCTTTTTAGGTCTGAAAATATGTCATATTTCAGAGCTGTTACCCATTTGAACCCTCAGAAATGTTGGAAATGCCCTGAGGGGAACCCAGTCTGTTGTGCACATACTATTCAAATATATTTTTATAAGAGCAGATTGTGGTTTTGTTTATTTAGAGCTTTTTCTCCCTGCATATGCTTTACTATTTTGGGTTAGTTGATGAAATATTACTGCCTCTAGACTTTGGCTAGTGTATTGTTGTTACCTACACTAAAAGTATGTGTTTCAGGAGCATTATGAAATAGGATCTAATCTAGTTTAATGGAAGAAGAGGTGGTAGTCGCATTTTTTAGAGTTAGATCCACACAGGACTGGTGTACTGGGAGGGAATAGCAGCATCCCCAGGTCTAATTTCTTCTATTATTTCAGGCATGGGTGTGACAGAGATTTAGCCTGGGAAGTCTGTCAGCCACAAACACTTCTTGGTGGTTTATAACAAACTTAAAACTTTTAGTGGAAGACCAAAAGCCAGACATACAAAATCCCACTGTAGAAAACAGATGAGTTATATGGCATTTGAAGGAAGCGGTTTACTAGTGAACAGGGTGCTAATTAGAAGGGGTTTTCCCAACCAGTTCAGGACATTAATGGAAGGGATGTCTCGTATCTGAGCGGGTGACTGTCCATGAAGGAGGGTCACAGCAAGGAAAGGTTTCTGAGGCTGGAGAATTACTGTGGGTGAACAAGACAGCACGAGTCCTGTGGGGCACTGCTTCAGGAGAGCTTTGTTAGAACGAGACAGAAATTTTAGCTGAAAACAAATGATCTTGGACAGTCATATCAGAGGTGGTTTCTGGGACAAGGTTTGGAAAACTTACCTGTCAGGATCGTGGAGGAACAGCAGTGGGGCAGGTCAGGATGGGAAGGTTTGGAAAACCTGTGCTTGTTACACAAGGAAGTACTTGGGTATTCCTGACCTTGGCTCAGGACACGTGTCCTTCTAAAAGCAATTGCTCTGCTACCTAGGCAGCCTGCTCTTCCTCTCAATAGTCATTCAGGGGCTTTGGGGAATGTCTGCCTCCTGCACACAGCTTTTCATTGCAAAGAAGCCTAATTCTCATCTGGCTTACTTGGATCAAAGATAACTCCAAGGAAGGAAATGGAATGACTCAGGTACTAAACTGGTGATAAAAAGGTAGTAAGTCTCCAGGGACTCTGTGGAACAGATATTCCCAATAAAACAATGAATTGTTTTATAGAAGGATGGAAGACAATTAATTAAAGGAAGAAAACAAGTTTAAAAATAAATACAGGATGTTACTTGGCTCCAGAACTTTGCCAAAGTAAATCCTAATTAAATCAATTTTGTGGATGTGCCTTTATCTAAACAAAAACTCTTTTTGTTATGCAGCTATCTATATAATGAATACTGTTATAAAAGCCTTTGCTCGCACAACATTTGAAAAGACTCCTTTGGAATTGGAGAACTGATTTAAAGCAAACAACAAAACCTGCCAAGTGAGACTGTCCCCAGCACCTGACAATAATCATTCCCACCCAGTAACAAAGCACTTGTCTCTGAATGATCAACATGACCTGCTGCGGGTAACTTGTCTAATCACCACTTTCAAAAATGATATATTATTTTTAATAAGAATGCAATTCTCCCTTCTCTCTTGCTTGTTTGCAAAAGGTCAGAAAGATGCTTTCATGTTCAGGCTGCTTCAACCTAGAGAAGCTGGTGCTGCCTTAAAAAATGCCAAAATAGCCTCCTTAGTATTGCTTCAGAGATTCATGGGACTTAGAAACAGCATTCTAGGAGTTATTCCTGAAGGTTTCTTAGATGAAGCTGTCATTGAGTTTCACAGAGAGGAATTATTAAAATCAACTTTTTTTTTTTTAATAGCAAATTTGGATTTGGAGACTAATCTTCCTTCCTCAGTCCTGCGGTGCAACGGGTGTCAGCTCAGCCCCTGTACAGGAGCCTCAGCTGCCTTTCTTCTGCTGCGGGTGAGGGAGTCAAAGCCTTTCCTGAAACCTTTTCAGCTCATTAAAAATGTGGGGATTTTTAGCTGCAGGTGGCTGCCTTGCCTCATGTTTTTAATCTGACGTTCAGGGTGGGTTTTAAAGAGTCTGTTCAGTCACTTCTTCGGATGAAGAATTCTTTTCCCAGGGAAATATTCTTTTGAAAGGGAAACACCCACAAACAGGTTCCTGCTTTTCTCCATTTCTGTTCATTTTTACGACTTATTTCTCTACCACACAACAAAATATACTCAACTAAGGAACCAGTGCTCTGTCTTGCAGCTCAGAGTGCTCAGAGGATGGTCTCTACCTACATGGAAAGCATGCCTTTAGGTGGGCTCTAGGGTGCAGGGCTGGCTGAGCTCAGTGCCTGCTCAAGGCGCACCTGCAGCTGAGGCAGAACATGGACACATGGCATCAGCAAACACAGCTCCTCACATCAAAGCTTGGAAGGGACAAGATTTGCTGCTAAGACAGGATTAATTTTATGAGTCATCAAAATCTCAACTGAGATGCAGGGAAAAGGATTGAAGAGAGAACTTTGCAGTGAATGAGATTATAAAACGAGGAAATCTATCACAAATTCCCTCACAGGTAGGGAGCACATTCTTAATTCTTATTTAATGGCACCGTTCCTTGTGTCAATAGCTCAGTTAAAGATTAACTAGAGGCCTTGTCCATCTGCATACTGAAAAAGAAGCTGGAAATGCTCTTTAGGATACTCACAGAGACAGAAACAAAGAATTGCTTGTTTAATTTCACCTGCAACAATTTTAGAAAAAGAAACCGTGTCCTACTTTTTGGAAAACTCTACAGGTAACTAATCACTTCATCTGCAAAATAATCCATCCCGACTTCTGGGAACAGCGAAAATCTTCTAAAGTAGAAGTTTTGCTTTCTCCAAAGCATGAAAAGCCTCAGACATTCAGAAAAAAACCCCAACCCAGCCACCATGTCACACTAGGCTTGAATCACAGTAAGTGCTACCATTTTTCAAGTCAAATGCCCTTAGAAGTATTAAATTTCCTGACAAATGAAGCTCAGGGTCTCTCAGCATGAACTTCAGAACTGCTTGATTTAAGCTTTGCCGGAGCAGACTACTTGTGAAAGACACTTCATCACTGTGTCCTGAAGCTGGCTTTCTGATATGCCTACACTGAAGTCTTCACTTGTGTTTCTACTTATGTTTTACCATTTCCCTTCTCTTTCTGGCAATTCCGCTTATTCAAAGCCCTCCAGTACTAGACTGTTTTACTTTGAACCTGTGCCTGTCTATAAGCTTAGGGACATGGAAGGAAACCTAAGTAAAAAACCCACCTATTCTGGAGTCAGGTCCTTCCCACAATATCTTCTGAAGCCTTGGTGCCATCTCTCAGTTGATACCAACAGGAAAGGACCCCAGAGCATCCCACCACACAGAAGCAGAAGAGATTTGTGGACACATCTGGCAGCAAGGAGCTTCAGCTGAGGGCTCCAATTTCCACACAACTGTCCAGTGTGCACAAAGTTGGGTGCAAAGTTTTGCCAGATGATAACCTAAATGTTAGAGGTGGAAAAGACCTGAAAGACCAGTCTGCACTCCCGCATATGTTAACAAGTTCTATTTTCCCATCTGATTTTAATTTTTTTTAAGGCCCCAGGCTCCTGCCTGCCTCTTCTGGGAGATGCCTCCACAGCCTGGGAGCTTTTTCTGCTGGATGGAGTGTTCTCAGCTTGGTGCAACACTGTAAGATCCCACCTGGGATTTTATCACTTGATTATTCCAAGTTGAGAGAATGCAAATTCTGTCGCTGAAGTCACTGGGTGCTCAAAAGCTCTGAAAACAATTACTTTTCTGCAAAAAGCTGAGTGATCTGTTCTAGAAACACTTTCACAACACTTGGACACTCACATCTTTCTGGGGAATAGAGTCAAGACCATCTCTGCATGCCCAGGCTGGACGCAGTTATGCTCTGGAGTGTGATGTTGTGCAGTTGATCCCCCTTCACGTGACAAAACCACTCTGTGTCTGATGATATTGGGGTGGAGTTGTCACCTCCTTAGTGCTTGTAATAAATCCATCCCCAGAACTAGCTAAACACTGGAACTACGTAAGAAACATGCAGGCTGACTGTTTATATGTTGAAAACTATATTTCGCTGAAATGCTTTGGGGAAAGGTATTCTATAGTAAATGTTGGGTTTTTTTTAAGAGGGAAGGCAAAGCACTTTGATGATGTCGAAACATTATGACAGTATCTTAACAGATTTTAACAAAATTTCTCATTTTGGAATATTCTTATTTTGCTATGCTGTTTTACAAATATATACCAGTAAAAGAATGATTAACAGTAAATATTGTCATCAGCAGGAAATTTTTAGGTTTTATAAAAATGAACTCTTCAGATCAATCCTGCTATGAAACCATCTTAAAAACGGGTATTTTCTTCAAATTGTCTTTGTTTTGCAATTTCCCTAAATTTGGATATTTTTCAAGGTGTTTTTTCTGCATGTTTTTTCATGAAATGAAACAGTCTTGGCATTGTACTGCTCTGAGTGTTTTGAAACACTCAGTCGTCCCCTCTTCTGACTCTTAAGTTTCAGATCCCCCATTCCCACAGGTTCATCGTGAGCCGTTTGGCTGTTTGCACAATTTGGATGCAGTAGCTGAGGGCATTACCGTATGCATCCCTGACCAGCTGTGCTTCATGTCATCTCTTTGCCTTCAGATGGCTAAGTCTGAGTGTCACCAGGACTCATCAGCCTCTTCACTTGTCATCAGCTGCCTGTCCAAGCCCTGGCACTATAAAGTCTCTGCAGAATTCATAACTGTTAGCCAGCAGCTGGAAATTAGCAGTAATTTTCTTAATATTGGCTACGTAGAAGGCAATGAGAATGAACACTTCCACTGATTGCTGTGAATGCCCAGATAGTTTACCCATCCTTCTGGCCCTCCCCATTACCCAGCCCTTTGCCACCTACAAAGCCATGGATGGGGTCATGATCACTGAAGCCAGCAGTGGTCTTTTAGCACAAAGATTTGCAGAAGAGTGGCTATGAGCCAACAGCATTTTGTAGCAGTGTGTTTCACCTACATGTGAAGACTAGCAGGGGCATTTTAGCTACATGACTGTGCTATGTTCATTTTGAATGCAGAGGTCCAGTTAGGAATGTAATTTTGGACACAAGATGCCTGGAAACACCAAACTCAACAGTGTGAAGTCAAGGGGAAACTGAAGCTTTGGGATATATTTGGTTGTGGGATGAGGCCAGGTCAAAGAATTGTTGCCCATTCCCATTCCCATTCCTGCTCAAACCACTCATTCGTCTACACACTCCAGGACATCAACCTCCTCAAAATGTTGGGATACCTGTTTGTGTAGCCATGGTGTAAAACACATTGAACTGCTGTATGCTAATGCAACCCTCCCATCAGTGCATCACATCACTGTCTATCCTGTACTGGTTTCAGCTAGGACATAGTTAATTTTCTTCCTAGTAGCTGGTATAGTGCTATGTTTTTGAGCTAGGTATGAGAAGGATGTTGATAACACACTGATGTTTTCAGTTGTTGCTAAGTAATGTTTAATCTAAAGTCAAGGATTTTTCAGCTTCTGATGCCCAGCCAGCAAGAAGGCTGGAGGGGCACAAGAAGTTGGGAGGGGACACATTCAGGGCAGCTGACCCAAAGTGGCCAACAGGGTATTCCATACTATGTGATATCATGTCTAGTATATAAACTAGGGGCAGTGGGGGTGGGGGGATCACCGCTTGGGGACTAACTGGGCATCGGTTGGCAGGTGGTGAGCAATTGCATTGTGCATCTCTTGTATATTCCAATCCTTTTATTATTATTAATGTTATTATTATCATTATTAGTTTCTTCTTTTCTATTCTATTAAACTGTCTTTATCTCAACCCACAAGTTTTACTTTTTTTTTCCAATTCTCTTCCCCATCCCACTGGGCACTGGGTGGGGGGGGAGTGAGTGAGTGGCTGCATGGTGCTTAGTTGCTGGCTGGGGTTAAACCACGACATGTCTTCTAACACAGTGAGAGTATTCAGCTCATAAAATGCAGAAGGTGCATCTCCAAGATCTAGAAATTAGGAGCTACATGCATGCAGTCAGCAGGGCAGCTTCATTGTTGCTTCCTTGTGCATGTCCGTTATTGTAGTGCTGAGTATTAATGGTTTTGCAAAAGCTTTGTCTCAGTCAGTGCCCAAGATGGAGCTCCTTTAGGGAAGCAATTGTGGTTGCATAGAAAACATGGCTTTTTGAAGCCCTGGAGGGAATAAGATCTTGCTCTGCTGGGACACCCAGGTACACACATACGTGCAGCCCTTTATTTCTTTGCCATTAGATGGAGAACCTGTATAAAGTGACAGTTTCTCCTCATGCATTCCTCCTGGAGCTTTCCTGCCTTCTGAGCAGTCCAGACTTTCTGCAAGAAGCCAGTTACATGGCCAGTTTGTGCTAAGCCTTGTTTTTACATTCTGTCATAGGGTCCTGATTTCTGAAATGATCTCATCACAAGCTCTTGATTAAAGGGTATCTAAAATGCAAGTTACATTTTGATAAGTAGAGGTCACTAGATTGCATGTAGACATTGAGGGCACTTCTTACTGCAGCAGAATCACTGAAGTAAACATTTTAGATACTTGTCCTTCTCACGTGCTGCTATTCTCAGAGATTGTGCTTGTCGCAAGAATTGCTGGTTTGTCCCTCTGCAGCAGTGTCAGAGTCAGTTGTAGACCATGCTCTGTTCTCCACTTGATGGATGGGAAATATAAACCCAAAAACTTTCTTAATACAAGAGCTAAGCACTTGTGGATTTCCACCTAGGGATGAATTTAGACATTTCAGTATTGGGTTTTGTCCCAAATGGTGAGAAGGGGAATTGAAATTGTAATGTTCTATTTTCCTTTGTGGAATAGAGTATCAAAATTATTTCAGTTTGCAAATGTCAAATGTCATTTATCAGGTGAAATATTTTGTCACTTCTGAAGCTGATGAGAAGACTTCTTTGGCTTCCAACCACTACAGCTTGTATCATTTAACTAATGATACCTTCCTTGTGAAAGAGTGGCTGGTCCCTGGAGCAGGGCCCAGCATGTAGGATGTTGTGCACATCAAAGTGGCCAGGCCTCTGTGTGTGCTGGCCCCAGAAATCTTGCATTTCTACTGCACAGTAATGCCCACACTGCCCAGAGCAGTGGGGAAGGGCAGAGAGCCATGTGGCTGAGCCCTCTCAGGTAGAGGCAGGCATCAAGCAGCTACGGACAAGAGTTGCCCTGGAGATGCTTTAGCTCAGGCCAAGTAGAAGAGCTCTAGGTATCCGAGTGGGATTTCTGGAACATTGCACCTTACTGAGAAGACCTCCAGGTGCTCCCAAGGCACTAGCTACCCCTAAAGCAGCTTTCTTCTGTTTTCTGTTCATCAAAGTACCTAAGATAGAAAAATACAGAGAAAGATGCAATGTGTTTTCCCCTTGCAGTTGCAAATGCAAAGCCTGCCATCGCTCTGATCACAGAAGATCTTCCCCCCCCTTCCTCCTTCTTCAGTTACACATTCCCAGGTGATGGCATGTCTGGAGTGAGTTGGTCTGGTCTTGGGATCTTTGGGTAGCTCATGTAATGCCCAGTATAAAACCATCACAGCAATATAAATTCCCTGGCAATGTCCTGTCCTTGGGAGTATGCTCTCCACTTGCAGGCTGGACACTTAATTATAATAGGCAAAGAAGATAATTCTGTGCTAGTGGGGGCCTAGATTTGCAGACTGTTGGTTATCTCATAAAATGGTTATCTGATAAAATAATGCAGGCACACAGAGAACTCTTCTAAGCAACAGGACTGCATGGGGGGCTGATAACTCTTTTATGTTCAGGAGCATCTGAATCTCACTTGTGTTATCTAGAAGGGAATTATAATGACAACGATTGTGTCTAACTGAGACCAGGGAAACACAAAATGATCTTAAAGCACTATTAGTAGCAGGACACTTAGAGGAAAATGTCAATAATTTTACTTCCCCTTTCCAATGTGTTTTTTCACCAAAAGCTCTCACAGCTCTTTTCAGTCATTAGCTAGGCAAATCTCACAACCCTCCTGTAAGAAAGGCATTAAACTATTTTACTTTTTAGTAGTGTGAAAGAGGAGTCAATAAGAAAGGAGACTGGCAACCCTGAGCTTAAAGACAAATTCACTGTGAAATGACCAGGGACTATGTGTAAGGAAATGTAGTCCTGCTGTTCTCCTCCATGAACACATCTAGTAATTTTTCACTGTATTGTAGACATATCCTTTCTCTAATGATGGCTTGACTGGAGTTCAGGCTTTCTTATGCCAAAATTATCCTTGTGGAGGAACGTATGTCTTGTCAGAGCCCTTGTGGTGGCTGTCTCAGCTGTGAGACTTACAGGTAACTCGCAGGCTGAACATTTTTACCTGCCAGAAGTGTGTCGTGGGGGGCCCCCTACAAAGGACATTCTGAGAGTGACAATGGTGGTAACCAGAACATCACAGCCACCTCCTATGTGCCAGCATCATGCTGAGACATTCTCCAGATGCTTATGACTTATGGCAGGTATGGCAGACAGTAGAGTCCTGGAGAATCTGGCTATGTATATCTGATCTTAGCTCATCTTCTGGGCAACTTCCAGCTTGTTCTTGGCTGCTTAAAGGTTCCCAGAGAGGAGAAGGAAGACAAAAAGAGAGGTCGGACTAGCACAAAAAGGGAAGATAAGGAATCAGACAGGAAGAGAAGTACTAAGTGAAGAACAGTCTTGCTGTCCCTTGCAAATTAATTCATCACAGTGTGAGTCTCTGGTTTTCCACAGGTTTAGTCCTTACTGAGACTGTTCCCAACGTGTCCTGATTGAGGCTGTTCCAACAAAGCTAAAATTTGCCTTTGTAAACAACCCTTTTCTCATCTCAGGTGCTGAGGTTCTCCATGTGCCCACGCACATGCCCACTCCCATGGATGACTGTCAACTCCAACCCCAACCTGAGTGTATTTGTACAAAAAAGTGTGTAAAGGCAAAACCAAATTCTACAGAAAAATCCAAATTTGCAATTTTCTTCCAACCCTCATTAAGCTTAATGACTTATGCCTTGTAATTGCCACAAATGGGCAAGAATCCCTGAATCTTAATAATTCTAAGTATGCCAGAAGTAAATTTTAAAATCCTAAGCAAAAATTAAATGACCACAAAATGTGTGTTCACCTCCCAAGTGACAGTTTTGTTTCAACATGACAGCTTAATTAAAAGCTCAGTAAATTCATCATAACGTTTTTTAATAAACCGTCTTTCTTGACAGCATGCAGGAAAGAGATGATGCTTGTAATGCGGCAGAAGTAACTGAAGTGATCAAAGGGCCCCATTCCTTTGATGACCTCTGCAGTAGCTCAAATAAGCTTGAACCACTGCTAGGGGGAAGCTCAGGTGGGTGAAGAGCCAGTAACCACATTTATATTCCACGATAACCACTCAATGCAAATTAACATCACCCAGATTTAACTACATGAGAATGCATTTAAAAGTTTTAAGGCATGGTTGTGTCCTTGAAGCTTCAGTGCTGGGTGTGTGACCTGTTCTAGATGTTCATGTGAGGCTCTGATTTGTCAGGCTGGGAAATATTTGCACTGTGTCTCATTGGTTACAGCACCTGGAGACTTGGAGATTGGCTTTCCTTGCTCCCAGGGCAGCTCCCTCATCCCTAACAAGTGTGTAACCACCAGGCTGTTGGTGAGGTTCAACAGTTGGGACCTGGGGTGAGGAATGCCCTCTGTAAGGGACCGCCACACATCCAGGAGTCTCCTAGTCATTCTCACTAACTTTGAGTCCCTTTTCAACTACAGGATGCCAAAACCACCACTTTGGTTTCAAAATCACCTTCCGTTTTATTTATTTTGAAACACAAAATACCCCTTGGCCACTCAAATGAAATGTTTCATTTCAGGAGAAATGCAACACTTAATTCAACCTGAAATGACTTTTTCTTTCCCATCCAGAAGAGCCAGTGAACCAAAAAATTGGTTATTCCCTCACCTCTACTTGTTCCCCACCTCCTAAGCCAGATGGTCCTTTTATAATTTCATCTGAAAAAACATTTCCCAGGTCCATTTCTCATGCATTTAGTCTACACAGTTGCCTGTGCAGTCAGCTCATGCTCTGATCACATCACACGATCAGTCTCTGCCATTCAGTCATTCAACCTTTCCCTTAGTTTAGGGTTGCAGGAAGAGGTCAGGTAGTTCAGAGCTGTGAAGAGAAAGAGCAAGAGCTGCCCCTGTGATGCTCCTTCCCCATGGCCTTACAGGACTTGCTGCAACCCTGGAGGCCAAGTCCTTTGCCCAAGTCCTTTGCTCACCTCCAAAGTCAAAACTACGCAAGTCGAGGGCTGGGACAGTGCCCTGTGAAGCAGGGCAGGGCTGTCCCCTCTCTCTCACATGTATGAGATGTGATGGGAAACCCTGCTAAGATATTTGCTGTGAGCTGACTTCCACCAATTGCAGAGTCACTTGCCTTTGATCTGTGTCTCTTCTCCCGTTCTTTTTTTTTTTCTGAGGGCAACACTCAGGTCACAAGTCCTCAAACAATGAGAGACAAAACTTTTTTTCCAATCTCTTCTATAAATGGTCTCACTCCTCCTAACACTCTGGCAAGAAATCAAACCAAGGAGCTGGTGGCTTCCAAACCACCTGATTTTTTTTTTTTTTTTTGCAAAATTTATGGAAATTAACTTTTCCATCCAGGCCAATTTCATGTGGACTGCAATTTGTGAAGTTTTTGCTTTTCCCAACTATTTTCACCTTAGTCTCATGAAAACCTGTGTTAGTTGTCACACTGGATATAAACCAATCTTTACCCATCTGATGTTTTCATGCATGGGAGAATCCATCTTTACGACTAATTCACAAAGACATCAAACAATCACTTATGAGAAAAATTAAAATAGAACATCCCCAAGGATACCTCAGGGTGGGATTTTGGAAAACAATACACAATTAATTACAAATTTGTGAATAGCCTCCAAAACACTCCAGAGCCAGTTTGAAGTCATTCTGCTACCACTTGCCTCTCTACCTTTTCTTATGGTTCACATTTGACCGGTGTTGTACAAGCAAAAAGAATTCACTCATAACACTGTGTTTAACTAAAAGTTAGAGAATATTTTCGTAATATCCTATTGAGGACCAATGCTGTGGACCAGCATATGTTTGTGAATTCACGTGTGGAAAAGCTAACATGGTTACCACTGGATCTTCAGTACAGCCTCCCATATAATTCAAGTTAGATAATTTTTTCCTTTATTGAGTCTACCAATCTGTAAATATGAAGATGAAGTTTCTTGCAAAAGCTGACTATCTGGAAAGAAGCTATTCGGCTAAGATTTATGAATCATATACAATGCCGTCAGGACTGGCTTGCAAATGATTTACTAAACAAAAATGGGGCTGAGTTCATAATGGATGTTACTCAAAACGAGAAATTTGACTGGCACTATATATTTCATCTATTGGACATAAAATGCATTTGCTGTAATAAAGCAAAGATATAAATGTTAAATATATTCTTTTTTTCTTTTTCCCCACACATGGATTTGTGCTTAAGAATTCTTCTCAGCTGCTGGAACTGTGATTGATAACAGCCCTGCTGACAGCTTCACTAAGACCAGTTCAGTGTTGGGCAAATTTGCTTTAGAGTATACTTGCCTTGAACAAATATACTTTGGAGTCCATTAAAACTGATTGTGAATTTGGGTTTGAAGCCTTCAGCAATTTCAGCAGCTCCAGAGCTTTGGGGAAGATGGATTGTAGCATCTGCTGGTTCATAGCTCCTAAACCACTGATTGCTTGGAGCTGAGAGGTGGTAACTGGGAAAAGGATTTTATCCTGCTCATGGCCACTGCTGGAGACGGGGTGCTGAGTTTGAATAAGCTGGTCCTACAGCTTATTTCTTAGACTGAAGAGGCTAGATTTTGCCCGTGCAGAATTCAGAGACATCCTATAAAAATGATGATAGCACTTTGTCTTCCTCCCTTCCCCAGCACAAACACCCCAGGGGCACTGCATGAATTCAACCCCATCCTGAAATCCAGTTCTGACAAAAGTTAGCGAGATATTGGCATCATATTTCTGCTGAAAGTCTTCATTTAGGCTGTTCTGCCCACTGCCATAGATGCTTTCTGGACACAGTTTCACAGACATGCTAAGTCTACAGAGGTGCCAGCTCCTGACAAAGCAGATGTCCTGACCTTCCCAGTGGCTAGCACATGTTTCTCTTCCATCCTTGTGTCACTCATACAACCTCGTGGGCATATCAGAAAGCATCCCATTGTCATCATTGTGTTAAATATTTTGTTAGAGACGATGGATTTTTTTTTTGCAGTCATATCCACATCTCTGATAGTCTCAGCCTCTTGGGGCAGAATATGAAAAGGAATCCAGTGCTGTTGATGCTGTGGACACAGCTGTACTATTCATCACCTCGGTACAAACAAGACTGCACCAGGAATGCTACCTGATGCACAAATGACACCTGAAATGGCCGTACACAAAGATGGACCCACTCCAGCTGCCTCATAAGCTGTCTGAACAACATCTGACAGCCATCTTGCTGGAATATTTTGACTTACATATTCTAGAACTGGAATAGGTCCAAGGATAAGATTTCTGTCCCATGAGGGACAGTCCTGTACAGCCTGTGGACCCCAGCTCATCAGGAGGAATAGGTCCTGCAAGCATCTCTCCACACTACACTGTAGTAGCCCCTGTAGTCCCTGTTTAACCTCACAATGTGTTATTTTATGGGAGTTTTCAGGATGGCTTCCAGCCAGCCACGGGTCTGGAAGTGATCAGAGCTGAATCTGAGCTTATGGGCTCAGACATACCCTACATTTATTTTAATCACAACAGAACATGACATTCTTCTTCAAAGAAAATTCTTTAATGTTTCCATTTTGTGAGATTCAGAAGGCTTCTCCTAAAATTTCTGTATTTCCAACATGACAGAAATGATGAGGTTTGTCCAGCTTGTTGGAGAAAATAACTCCTCCAGCCCTTACATCCTGCAGGCACCCCCCTGCCAGCATGCCTCCCACAGGAGATACAGGGTTGCCTCGTAGCCAAGGGGCTGTACCATGCTCACAGAGGAAGCCTGCTCAGAAACCCCTGCTCTGACTGGCTTAAGTCCTGATGCTGTTTCACTAAAGGAAGCAATGTTTTCAAAGACCATGCATGATATCACATCTCCAGGTTGGCCCCAGACCTCCAGAATCAAAAAAGGAGGCTGTGCTGCATGAGAATGAGATACTAATTAGCTAATAATCTCTAATGGCCAAAGAAAAATGAATATGACTAGCTGTTATTAAGTTGATTTTGAAAGCCTTCTTTAAGTGTATAAAGCACATTAAAAATGATTTCATGATCCATCATGCCATATGGTTTCTATGGCATAAAAGAGGAATTATCAGCAATCATAAAGCATACAATGACAATCATTTAGCCCTGTCGTTAACTGCAGCAGTGAATGACTCAAACTGTGGCGGCTGCAAATAAAGAACAACTTGCTTTTATTTTTTGTCCCTAGCGGTTTGCTTTGTCCAGACTGTGGGACCATATTTCACAGCAACCTCCTTTCACAGATGACAGCTAAATGGGACTCCTTCCATACGCTAAGGGATGCCTTTTCAGTCCTTGCAGGGACTGCTGCAGAGTAGCCCAGGGCAGTTGTACTCGGGCTGAAGTCTGCTGCCCATCCTTATGAGAGGAGGGCTGCACTGCTAGATCAAACCTAAATGTCCATGAGTCCCTTCTGCCAAGTGACAGCCAGCTTCTTCCTTGGAAATGAAGAAATGGGTGTCCTTTGGTTTAGCCTCATTCTGTCTCCAGCCTGTCTCAGCGCTGTTTGTGCCAGACAGCTACAACACAGGTTACCCAACTCCAGTCTGCATCCAAGTTCACGAAGGAATTGATAGCGTGCCAGGCTTTGGAGCCTACTGTCTTTGATAACTCAGGGCCAAGAACCATCAATGAAAGTGTTTCATTTTAGACTGTGAAAACCAAAAAAGTCTCAATGGGCAAGATACAAAGAAAAAACAAGAAAGAAAAAAGAAAGTTCAATGTTTCCTACAAAAAACCTTCAGGTGACTCTGGTCGCCTCTGCTTTCCAGCACCAGCTGTAAGCTGATATTCAGGAGGCTCCAAACAGCATGAAAACATCCCTCTGAAAAGAGTGGTCAGTTTAAATAAATCACGGCTTTCCCTCAATCAAGGCAGCTGCAGGTGTAAACAGTACTGCTGTTTTGCAGCTGAAAAAAGTTAGAAATACATCCTATTAACTCAAGGTTTTGGTCTAAAGAGACTTGTTATTTTTCCTACAGCATAGGCAAAGGGATAACATCAATTATTGTTGTAGCTGTTGGCTCTTTTAGATTGATGAATGATAAATATTGCTCAGGTGTCAATGGCAGCACAGTCACAGTGACCCTTGGAAGTAACTCCACCAGGGTTTTAGCAGCACAGCTTTGAGGAAGGGCTTCCAGAAGGAGCCACACAGTCCCACGCAGTGCTCACCTCTTGCAGTGGTGGCTATAAGTCACCTGTATAGCCTCATCCCTGGGGTTAGGCAGGGCAGGCTGAGGGCAGCTCTCCTGCCTGCTGTCCCCCCCAGCTTGTCCCCCAGCTGGGAGGGGAAGGCTAGTTCCCACAGCAATACTGGTTGCAGTCACAAAACTATTTTTGTTATCCAGGGGTTTCCCTGGATCATAGACTCCCTAGAACTGCAGCTGGGATAGATAACAGATGCACTGCATAAGTCCTTGCTCAAACTGTCACCTTCCAGAGTCTGATTTAGTGCTAAATCTTGAAGTGAGAGATAAATCCTCATCAGCACGGAAAAACCCATGGTCTGGCCCAGCCAACCCTCCACTAAACTTACACAGCTGACAGACCTAAGAAGAGTACTGCAAATATCTCAAGGTCAGAAATGCTTTTCTGCAGCCTTATTTTCTTTTATTAGGTCTTTTAGCCCTATTAAAATGTACTAGAGAGGCTTTTATGCAGGAACTAGCAAAATTTTAAGTCCAGTCTTTTTCTATTACTGCAACTCTAATGACTTCTCTGGAGTTATCACTAAATGGAAAGCAGCTTAGTCTACTGCTCCCTTACAAACAAAATAAACCCCAAAGCCATCATTATGCAAATCAAAGAGGAAAAGAGCAATTTAGCTGTGTTAAAGAGAGGACAGTCTTGAAGGCTAAGTCTTGGAAGACCAGTCAGGAGCTCAAAAAAGAGTACCTTACCTTACCAGCAGTCACCTCTGCAATGCTTCGGATGCCATTAAATACAGAGGGACTATGGTCACAGGGAAGGTAGTTCATGTGCTGATCCTGGCTCACAGGGGAGGAGGCAGATACGTAACACCTGAGTTACAGCTCCAAGGCAGCACTGGGGCACCTGGAGTGGGCAGGGCTTCAAACTCATGGTCTGAGTCTTGCAGTTGCAAAATTTAACTATGTCCACAGATCAGTTCCAAAGTCTGCGTAAATGTTTCTCTACATCACCTCCCTTTTCTCCAAGTCCCCAAACACAAAGAAATCCCTCAACCCAGCTGAAACGCCATTTCTCTGCATTAACAGTTTAGATGATAATTTCATCAGCAGAGGGCACAACGTTGTCCCATATTGGGCTGCTCATGGAGGATTTTGGGACCTGGGATCATGCAGAGCCTTGGGAAGGCTTGAGATGCACAACAGTTTGTGTTTCTAGGAGAGTATTTCTCTCCTGGCAGAGAAGGACAACTGCAGCTGAATCAGGGCCCATGGGTGGAAAGGGCCAGGGTACCAGGCTGCAGAGGTAAGTATAAGCAGGAGACTGAAGCTGGAAAGGGGATTCACTTCCATGGTTGTGCCCAAGCATGATGATGCCCAACCACTTCAACTGCAATAAAGATTAAAGGAGTGAGATTTGCACCTGCTCTGGTGTCTGCTAGGGTTCTTTTTCGTCTCTTGCATTCTTTCTGGGGCATACATCTCCCTTCTCAAACCTTAAAGACTAGACTTTCGAAGATGTTCTGGCTCCACAACGACTTTGAAGATCTTGCCCAGAGCCTTCAATCAGGGGCTACTGGAGGCAAGACAGGAAAATATGTTCTTTCTGCAGGGGATGAAAAAAGATCACCTTGTGTTTGCTCTTCTGAGCAAATGAAGTGTTGTCTCTTGAAACAGAAGTGCGGAAAGACGCAGGGCTGGGCTGGGCACAGGGGTGGAAAGGGAGGAGCGGGATGTCAGGGGAAGGTTACAGATCTGATAGCGCTGGCAGCGTGCCCCCAACCCAGCTCTGACACATGAAAGAGGATTTTATCCAGCTTGAACACATTGCCTGCAGCCTCAGTGCAGATCACGCGGATTAATGGCTTGAAATTAAACCGCTGCTCATGCAAAAGAGCAGTGTGAGTTTCCAGCAGAACATTTCTCTCCTGGCAGGAGAAAGCAACTGCTGTGTGGCATTTGCACAGGGGGCTGCTGGTGGGCAGGCATCTATGGAAGAGCAACTAAATCATTCCTTTCCCAGCTGTGGTAGTATTTCTCCCCACTGCATGTTACAGCTGAACTCCTCTGACTTCCACTACAATGGCTGAAACTCAATGAAGACAAACAAATCAAGAAGTGCCCGCTCCATGCTGTCACCTGGATGCCAGATCAGCTCTACCCAAACCAGGGTTAAACCAGATGAATCTCCAAAGACCAGTTCTGCATACCGAGATGTTCAAGAGCTTCACCTTTCTGCTCTGCTAATGCTAATGCCTCCTGGAGCAGTAAGGCCAGAGGAGAAAGAGGGATTGCTCTACACAACATATAACAACCATCAGTCTTGAGCTGGAGAAACCCAGTTGTGTCCTGCTTGTACATGTCAGCTTTTTTTCCCTGGTATCTGCAGAAAAAAATGCCTGTAGCTCTCTGGATTCATCAAAGGTTGGTAGGGTGATGGCTCAGCAAACCTGCCTAAACAACTCAAAAGCGTGCTTGACTACCACAGCTACACCTCCAGGGTACAGTGTGTTTGCAACACCCATCTGCGCCATAACTCACCTCTGTCCTGGTCTGCAGTGCCCAGAACAGAGCAGCAACTAAGAGACAGGGAGAAAGGGAAGATGAGACTTGTCTTTCCCAGCCCAGAGAGAGACAAGGTGAAGGATCTACCTGGAAATATGGTTTCATGCTTATTGAACCCTGACAGGGTCTCCAGGCACCACAGGCTCTAATGCAAAGCTCTTCTCAGCTATTCTGTGGTTAAAGTACAAGTTACAGAGTAGCAGAGATAGGAGAAGGCACAAACCCAACCCACTGAAGCAGTTGCACGGACCTTTCCACACACTAATGATACCAGAGACGCTGCCTCCAGCAAGAGAGGAATATGACAATGTTTCTTAGCTCATCTAAAGTAGCCCTAAACCCAGCAATAAGCATAAACTGCCATGCAGAGGCCTGAGCACCGTAAGCAGGAGCCCAGTTTCTCTTTCACTTATACTAAGATTGAAAACCACTGCCCAGAAGCCCATGGTGGGAATCCAGACACAGGCCTGTGCATCTCCTCAGCTACTCCTGCCACTGTCAGGCCACAGAATAAGACCGGCTACAGTATTTAAAAATAACTACAGGGTGTTTAAAAACAACTTTGAGTTAATAAATTGTGAGGTGGAAGTGCCCATGACCAGCACACATTGCAGAACAAGCAAGAAGCTCTTGCTGTTCAGGAGCTGAATCCCAAAGGCAAGAAGCAACTGCAGGCTCTATTTAGTGGGAAGAAATGTCTAATAAGGAAGAACATGCATGATCATTTGGACATAGTTAAAAGTGTTTTAACAGCTTTCCCCAAAACATGATTTTTGCCCAAGGCTGACAGATTTTCTCTTCTTTTCAGACAGAGGAACAACAAAGTAGCCCGAGAGAGAGGACACTCCAACTCCATGAACCTGAAGATATGACTCTGCTCTGGTTTACACCAGCAACAACAAGGAGTAACTCTGCTGTTTCAGTGATTATGCTTCTGCATTACAGTAAAACTGCAGATGTGGTTTTGCCTTTGCATGGAAAGAGTATCTGTATTTCTGCCCAATATCTTATATTTTGTTAGCACATACCATCCTAGGTGCCTGTCATAAGAGAGCCACATGGTCAGCACAGCTCTGTAAGCACCAGCACAGGGCTCTTCTCCATTCCCTCTTCCTCTCCACTGCCTGGGATGCAGTCAGATACATTTTTGTTATGATTACTTTAATTTTGCTTTCATCAAAACCAGATGAAAACCCTTCCCCAGAGGCTATGGGCAAGGATAGAAACAGGAAATGCAGACAAGTGGTATCTACTAATAATTACATTGCATTTCCCAGCTAGTGGTTCCCAGTTGCATCACAGAGCCACACAGCCAACAAGATTACTTCTCAGGATGATGCCGGGGCTGGGCAGTTGCTGTTTAATGCCTGGCTATCTCCACTCTGCTTACAGTGGTTTGTTTGGTTTTTTGATTATTCATTGGGTTTGAACTCCTGGGATGAACTGGGGGGTTTTGTTTGTTTGTTTGTGCTGGGGGGGTTGGTTTTGTTGTTTGTTTTTTTTACAGTTTTAATCTCTGGGATTTAGTGTTTCCCCAATGACAGGCCTCTTTTACATCAAAAGAGATTTTTCCACCACTTTGAATTTATATACTCTGAATCTATTGACTCAATACAGCTGGACCAAGGATGTAATTCTAAATATTTTTCACCTTTTCTTCTTGCAGAGGGAGAATGAAATAGCAATCAAATATTTATTTCAGATCCCAGCGATCTAACACAGATGCCTTGGGTTTACCAGGGGCTTTCAAAGCCCTTCTAAGTAAACTCCCAGATATTTTCTTTTTTTCTTTCCCTTGTTGTCTTTGGAAAAACACAGGCATATGCAGTCCTTTTACTGTGGCACTTCCCAAGCTGTTTCTGACTGTTTACTCTCCCTGTAAAGTTTTAGCAATGAGGGCATTATAAAACCTCCCTCCATCACCTCCCCCTCTTCCATTCCTCCTCCCCTCATCCCACCTTCCCTTCACTTGCAGATGCCTCAGAACAAACCATATATCATGCATTTAGTGGCTCTGGGCCATTAAAACCCAGATCTGGTATTAGTACTGTGGAAGTGGAGAGCTTTCATTGCCACTTCAGAATGGTTTTTTATGGGTAATTGATGGGAAGCCACAGACGGCTGTTGACAGTGCAGAGAGATTAAGCAGTTTACTGCACAGGGGAAGCCTGGCCAGTCCATCCACCCTGCTTCAGTGGCCAATCTCCAAAGGAATAAATGATGCTCATAAACACATAATTTTTCTCCAAATCATTATGCCCTTCCTCGCTACAGCATGGTCTTACAGGCAGGGCCTGATCCAACACCCACGAAACCTGTGGGAGTCATTCCTGCCAGATGCACAAACCATTTAGAGTCAGAATTACTGAAGAGTGGAGGTGCCTAGGGAGGAGCTCAGAGAAATTTAGACCCTCAAATGCAAAATTGCAATTAGAAAATGCCAGGTGTTCAGCTTAATCCTCAGTGTGCTGGACCATGATGTTCCCCGGGCATCTGAAGTTATACCTCTGTGCTCCCAATCCTAGTTTCAAGCTCACTTCAGCCCCTTCTCAGTACAGATAGGAAAATAAAGCTGGAGGGACAGTTACCTTCTTTTTCCAGGGTATCCTACTGCTATGAACACCTGCAGAACCAAATCCAAGATCATCTCCTGTTCAGTGAAATTCATACTGCATCTCCTATCAGAAATACAAGGATGTTTTCCCACCTCCCCTTTTGCTAAAATCTTGCCATTGTACAGAAAAGCTTTTAACATAATCAGACCGGAGGAAGATGGAGCAGAAGAAGCAAGACTCTGGTGCTGGGTAATTGGGGCATGCAGGAAAGTAGCCCTGTTCTCCTCAATTTTACTTTATTGGCTTTACTGCTGCTGCTCATTTAAAGTCATGTTAGAGACCAAAATAATAAGAAAAAATAGCAGTGACAGATGAAGACTCTCAAGTTCCAGAGCAGATTTGATGGGAAGCTGGATCATAACAGCTCTGCAGCATTTGGTGCCTGACTTATCTGTGCAGGATGGGGTTTACTGGGGACTTTTAGGAGTTGGGACCTGGTCGAGGTTTAATGAACAAAGATGACAAATTCAGTCTCTACAATCCTTTTTCGTCCTCTGATAAATATTGCCCTTGAATTTCATGCTATGCACTTGACCACAAAAAAGCTAATGATCCAAGATGTAAACATTTTTATTTCCTGTCTCCAAAGCTGAACACAACTTTAACCCTTGCCCAGCAAGTATCAGCAGCTGTCAAGAAAGCTTTTATGGACTTAAAGGGCAAGATCCTGGCCCTGCTGAAGTCAATGGGACTTTTGTCATTGCCTTGGGGCATTTTGGGAAAAAAAAGGAACAAGGAAACCATCAAGGTCAGAAACATAATTGTTATTAGATACTCCCCCCACAGTAGATGCAGGCTGGCTGCAAGCAGAGACCCTGCAAGTCAGGATGCCCAAGACATTCAACCTGCAGTTGCATTGAGACACGACATCCAAACTGGAATAATTAATTTATCAGACAATTTGTCCTCCAAAAGTAGGCAATCTAAGAGGAAGCAGATGCTTTGGATGGAACTGGGATGGTGTTTAGAGGAGAGATGCCCTGCTTGAGCAGGGCTTCTTTTCAGGTGAGCGGAAATCAATTGACAGTCAATACTGTCAATGAGGTCTGGTGCAATTCATCTCAGCCTAAAGCAGATGCATTCCATTGGCTGGATCATTCTCACCCTAAACTCCACTGCCTATAAAGGCATGTGAGGGTGACTAGCTGAGAGAGCCTTATACATCTGTAATGGAAACACTTTGATGTGAGATGAATCTGACCCTTGGAGGAGGGGGAGGTAAAATTAAACCCAATGTTCACTAGAGAAATTATGAGTACTTTAATCTGTCACTCCATTTTTTCTCTGTAACCACCTGCAGACCACCTATGGATGAAGGGGCTGTGCCAGTGATCATGCAACCAGCCACTTGGAAAAAACATTATTTGGGCTTGGCCAGAAGCCACAGCACTGGCTGTGGCAACCCTGAATACAAGATGATGCTGTTGCTTTCACCCTTTCCCAGGCTTTCGAGGATTTTCAGCACATTGGACGTTTCAGCAGCTTGCATGTATACACATTATGGACATCTTCCCTCCGTCTGCTGTTCTATTCTCAGGGACGTCTGAGAGCATGAAGGGTGAAAAATGAGCAGCCAAGCCATTTAATTCACTCCCAATCATCATTAATAGAAGAAGGGGGGAAAAATGCCCTTGTATAATTTAAGCAACTATTTGCTTAATGTTTCTGGTCATGACATGAAAGCATACGTTTGATTATTCTTAGTAGGTGCAGGATTATTTTTGACCTAAAGGATTTCTTGCTTATTGTGCAAGCTCTGTCTCAAGCACTGAGTCCGTCTCTGCCTGTCTTACCCAGATTCCTTGAAGAGATGCAGCCCAAATCAAGATTGAGCAGCAATTTGTTTTTGTTTACTTGGCCAATTAGAGTCAAGTTAATGAAGCATTGGGTGGAAAACAGCATCTCTTGTTATGTTGCCACAGCAGCAATTACAGTTCTCTTGAAAGAAGGTTAAGGAATTAATTACAGTGCTTCTTTAGATATAAAAAATAAGAAGAGGTTCTGTCTTAGCTGGTTTGAGGAACTCACTAACCTGTCTGGTTTTGTGGGCAACATTTATTGACAGCAGAGTGGAGTAAGTTCATTCTTTATTCAGGCCTTGATGGTGTTTGAGGGAGGATACATGATGGAAAAGTAGGCAGCAGCCCTCAGAAAGACAAGTACTGGTAAAGTGATGGATGTGCTTTCTGGAGCTGCTGGCCCTTGGCTGCCCAAATCTCTGCAAAATCTTATTCCTGCTGAGTAAGAAAGGCCTCAAGGACAGGCTGAAGGATTTAGAAAGCAAACCCAGGATGATTATGTCCTGGCCTCTCCCTAATGGTCAACTGCCCAAGGGGAGCAAACAGGTGGAGCAACTCGGAGAGCTCTGTTCTACCCTCTCTAACCTCCTCTAGAAACCTGAGCTGCTTCTCCTACACCACTGGAATGAAATCAGTGCACTCTTTACCCTCCCCACTCTGGGTGCATTTTAACTCTGATGTGGGTGGCTTATGGAGGAAGTGTACCCCTGCTTGATCAGCGACTGCTGCTCAGCTGCTGATGACAAGAGCAGACTGCTGTTATTTTACTGCCTGAACAAAATGCTCTGTTAAACTGGAAGTTGAGCTAAGAGTTTGTCAGGGGCTTCCGGGTGAACCAATCTTATGGGATCATTTTAATCAGTGAAAAAATGAGAAAAGAAAAAGCACCATCTGCAGAGGTAGAAGTAACTGAGATGCCAGGACAAGGGACAAGGGCAGGAGTCTGGCATGCTGTGTTGTGATGCCTTGAGGAAAGAGACCAGCTGTATCACGGGAGATTCCCTAAAAGTTGTTAAAAATACCAGAATTACACAGTGCAAGTTTATCCTTTACCCATAGAACTTATCCGCTCATCTGCTGATTTGGCTCTTGGTGCCAGATTTGAAGGAAAGGACATGGGAGTGGGTGAGCCTCTCTAACCTGGGGAGTTTTTACAGTCAGCAGTGAAAAATCTTCAGGAGAATCCTCCAAAATGCTGAGTGAGAGAGTGAGAGGATCAAGATATCTCATTTTAAACATTAAAAGTACATTGCCTAACCTGGAACATTGGCAAAACTCTTTGCAGAGATTGGCACCAGAAAATTTTACCCTGCAGGTAGCTTTAGAATAGATGAAAAAGCTACACTGTCAGCCCTAAATTACGTTTTTCTTCTTCCATCAGCAAAGTCACACCACGGCAGCCTTCCAGCATCACTTCAATCATGCTGGACATTTTCTTCACAGAAAAAAGCTTAACAAAACTGGCTTGGTTTGATTTTGGATTTCTCTGCTCTGGATGATTCTGACTCAAGAATGATGGAAAGGGGTCTTCTAAATAGAAAGCACTAAGGATTCACCACCTTAAAAGTAGGCTTTTAAAAGGTATTTTTAGGTAGATGCCCCAAACTGCTAAATTGCTAGCTACTTGATAAAAACCAGCATTGTTGCTAATGTGGAGCTTCAGTCCAACGCCCTTGAACTTTCCATCCTAGCCACCACAGCTACAGAGATGAGATTATCCCTTTGCTCTTTGCAGTAGCCTTTTTAATATTTAAGGACTGTTAGAAAGTCCCTCCTCAGTCTTCTCTTCCTGCAGCTAAACAGCCCCACTTTCGGGAGGGCAAGAAAGGATGCAGAGACAGTCTGTATTTCCACCCATCACAAAATACTGCATTAAACAAAAAAGGCTCAGAGAAGCAAATGAGAAAGTGAAATGCCATTGGGCCCAGTGACTTCATCCAAGACCCTTTGTACCTATTTCTGAAAACAGTCATTAATTATATCATTATACGCTATTTTTTCCTCATGGTCTCTGACTCAGTGCACAAGATGAACCTGCCCTGGGCAGTGACAGAAGCTGTTGCCTGCAGGATTCTCTTGCGTTAGAAAAAAAAGAAACAACAGGAAAAGGACTAAAAAAGGCATGCTTGAAATGGAGGAGATATTTTTGAGAAACTGCAGACAATGTTCTCCCCTGCTTCCTCCTGCCACTCAATACATTACAAATGTACTTTCTCTGCTGAATGGATGGGGAAAGCAGCCTAAGTCCTGCTGAAATTAATGGCCTGTGTGGTTTACTTTTATCTGGCAGGTTTTGTTTTTCAGAGATGGGTAGAAAGCAATTCATTTTTAAATTAAATAGATAAAAAGACATTTCTGAGTTGGTATCAAATGCTGTGAAAAAGAAGATTTGCACAGCATGGCCACGGAGATGACCTTTGTTATTTCTTATGTCCACTCCATTTGTTGCTTATCTGACTTTGTAGTGCGTTAAACATCCATAGGTATTTCTGGAGTGACCTTCATGGCCTAAGATGTATCAGTCATCTGTGACAGGGACTAATGTTGAAAGATACAGAGGTGAATCCTTGCTTTCAGCTTTCCTCCTCTCTCCCCAAGGAATAAACCTTCTGGGTAATTTTCATAATCATTATATTCTGCTGGGAAATGGTATGTAAATAATTTTTCAACATGCTTCACAAAGTGTTTATTGATGTTGACTAATTTCTTGGGGAGTGTAATACTTCCTAAACCAAATATTCATTTTTCGGTTTTGTTGTTCATTTTCATTCTGGTACCGAAAGAAAACCTTCCTCAGGAGGGAAACTCTGAGCTTAAGCCAGCTCCATGTGCAGACCCTGCTCCCTGCTCTGAATCTCCCCTTCTCCCATGAAAGCATCCCTCAACAACCATTCTCCCCATCTCCCTGGAGTCTGACTTCACTGTCCCCACCGGAACCCCTCCCAGACCCTGGCCTGATGCCACAACTGGTCCACTCTCACCTCACTCCTACTCTACATCCTCCTTTTTACTATAGAAAATCCCATCACCCCAAATTGCCTTCTGTCACTTGGCTCACGCCAGCACCACCGAGAGCCTCTTGGTCAGTTTTAAACATGTCGGTCACCTCCTTCCAGAGCACTCTGAGCACCTTTGAAATAAGATGTCTCTCCTCCTGGATTTTATTTCTCTGTCAGAAATCAATCATTGCTTTCCTTTTCTTTCCTTTCCCTCACTGTTCTTAACAGAGCTTGAAATTAATGCATTTCTCTGCCATCTGTCGGCTTTCTCCTCCCCGCTCCATGCCATGCCGTATCTGCAGAGGGACCAGATCTCCTCCTGGTTCCTCGGGGTGCCCAGCACAGGGCTCTCCGTGCACCTTGGTTGTTGCAGCTCTTGGGGGACACCTCACCCTGCCCGTGGGATGGGAGATCCTATGACTTGGAGCTTCCAGACCAGCTGAGATGTGTCTTGAGGATACCTTCTTTGCCCTAAAACTCCTTGAGGACAGCAAGGCTGCTTCCTTGCCAGCAAATAGCATGGTTCTGGGTCTTTTTTATGGCCTCAAGGTGCTTTCTATCCAGAGGGAGAAATGGCTTTGGATGCTGCCAAAAAAGAGTCACCCCTACTAGCTCCCACTTCAGCACACATGGTGCATGGGGTCCAGCGAAGGGACCATGACTGGGTTGCATCTTGTCTCAGCCACTGAACCTGCCCAGGGAAACACACTAGCCCCAAGGTTTGACTGAGAACGCAGCTGAGCAGGGCTTCCTGAGGCGGGATAGACTAAAGGCAGAAGAGCAAAGGTTAGTGATAGAAGGAGACTATTTGAGTATAACTCCCCAGGAGCTGCTGGAGCAGATCAGAATGATACCAAAACCTGCAATTTTCCCTGAAGGAATGACTCCCTGCACAATCCACAGGAGTATCTGTGTGCCAAAATACACCGTGGTGCATAGTTTACTCTGCAGTAGTCTTTGAGGGAAAGCAGTAGCTTCTGTCCGAGCCGCAGAGCTGGGGAACATACTAGCTTCCTTTGGCCTTCCCAAAAGTTATATAATAAGAGGGAAGAAAAACAACTTTCTTCCTTATGACAGGGAGCATTTCACAGTGACTTCCCTTCCTATAAGCCAGGTCTCCCCAACTGGGCTGCAAGTGGGATGATGTGGTCTGGCCATGCTTCTTGTTATTAACTGCTGTGGGGCTGGCTACGGAGCAATTGCCCTTTTGGCTCAGGGTGGTGGTTTTAATTCTATTTTGAGTGAATGAAAAGCCATCTCAACCAAACAGTGCTCTTGCCTGTTTTCAAAATCAAAATAAGAACAGAAATAAATTGGCTGGCAATTCAAAGTAGGGATTTTCAATTTTCAGGGAGAAAAGTTCAATCTTTTGTTTTAAAAATACCTTGGAAATTGAAACATTTAGCTGAGAACACAAAAAGGAGGCCAAAAGATGGCTTTTCAATCTTTTTTCTTTTTTTTTTTTAACTGAACAAATTAAAATACAAAGAATTCTGGGATAGTCTCTGAAAATACTGGCTTTGTAGAGCTCATACACCAATTTAGAGAATAGGAAAATGAAAAGTTTCCCTCTGAAATGCTTCACAATGCCTTTCCTAGACCTGAACATTGCTGTTTTGTTTCTTTTCACATCCTTTGCTGTCTGATTGGGTTGGTAACCTCCTCTGGGGGAAATCACCATCTGATAATGTCACACCATGCTCTCACCTCTGCCCTTGTCTGGGCAGGTGGCTGAGTGGTCCGTGGTGTGCAGGAACAACACAGGGTATCTGGAGCTGCAAGCAGAGGGAGGGCTGCAGTGTCACAGGACATGAGCTTCACTGAATGGAAATAAGAAAAAACCCAAACCCACCTGCTGTGTGACACGGCAGCACACTAAGCATGCTCAGATTAGTGAAATTAAATGCTTCAGTTCAGGGTTTGGTGTTCTAGGACTCGCACAGCTTTCTGCAACCCAGGGAGCAGAAGACATGTTGGCAGGGTGCATCCTGCCCTTCGTCCTTCACTCTTGGAGGGCATTTGGCTTGCTTGCCATACTCCCATGCCTCTTGCCCTGCCACTAGCAGAAATGCTTGTCACAGGCTTGTGACGGACAGGCTCCTTCCTACCTCTTCCCATTTCCTTTTTCGCCTTCGCTATCTATTTTCCTTCGCTAGGCTGCAGCCAAGAATTTAATGCACTGACATTCTTCCATTTGTTTGAGTTTACTGTTCCAGTCTGTTTACACTTCTCATTGAACATAATGGCTTGAGAGATTAGGAGAGGAGTTAATCAGACCTAGGTCCCTCAAAAATCTGCTGAAATGCTCCAGTGAGTTTGTTGAATTTGAAGTATGGATTTGAAAGGACCACGCCAAGCTGTTTGCTTGAAATGTGTTTGTGATGCTGAGTTCACTTCAAAGCAAGCACATCTGAAATTGCTGGATGCACTCAGCAGGGGACATGTGAAACCAGTGGGGAACTGATGATCAACAGAGCCTACCTCAGAAATATCTGTAGGCTAGATGGACAGGTTCAAACATCTTCATAGAAATACAGAACAGATTTAAGGGCGTAAAAGTGGGTATAGAGACAGCTGGGATCTGAGGAAAGCAGAGAGGTTATAGATGTAACTGCATCATGTTACCCAGGATGTGTAACAGACTGCACAGCATTAATTTGAAAGATGAGTGGAAAAGCAACAAAATCCTTAACATTCCTCCTCTGTACCCCCCAAATTAGTCCGTACCTGAAAAACACTGACTTTCGCATCTAGTCTAATGTAAGCAGCTTGTATTAGGAGACAGACTGCCACTTGGACACTTAGATTGAGCCATACAAGTTCCCCTGCCTTTGCTTTATCTAAAGATTGTTTGTTTGGTTTAGGTACTTTTCATGGAGACTTTTTTCTTGGCTTCAAGAAGTGTGCTATAGCAGCAAGTTGAAAAGCAAGCATTCACAAACTTGTCACGTCCTAGAGCAGAGAGACACTAGCTGGAGATGGCCAAAGAGCCAACTTGTAAGAAATTTCTTTTTTTTCCTCCTTTCGCTTGTTGATTTTGGTCCAAGTTGAACTGAAACCAATACTATTTTTTAAAATTTATCACAGAGTAGAAACTCCCACGGTTTTGCAGCTGCTCCCGTGAAACTTCCTCCCGTCAGCTTCACTGAGGATAGAAATGGGAAAGGCTGTGAATGGCACTGAAAAGCTGGTGGGGAAGATCCTGCACACCCCCAAAATCCCTGGCCCTGCTGCAGACCTGCCTGGCCCAGTGGCTACCAGCCCACAGCTCCCTGTACTCCTGGCCCTTGAGCTAGCTGGAAAGACATTTCACAGAACCTGGCCTTGGGCTTGGCCAAACAAATGTGAAGCTTGGAAGTGTTAAATGAGATAATTGGTGCTGCATGAAATGGTGTTTTTCATGAGGATAGTTGGTTTCACTGGAGAGTTTTTAACTGGCTCAAACGTGAGCCCTGCCATTGCCAGCTGGGGTGAGACTAAAGTGGGCTTTTACAAGCAGCTCAAAGCACCTCATTATGCAAACAATTAGAGTGAGATCAGAAAAATGGGAAGGAAAAAATAATTAAAGCATTAGTGGGACTGAGTTAGGAGGGAAGATTAAAAGAGTGGAATACCTACAGCGTGGCCAAGCAGCAAGTAGTTTGGAAAGGTGAGAAAGAGAAATCTGTGTGTTTGAAGGTTGTGAGTATGCAGGAGGGAAGATTGATTTGGTGGATGCTCCAGATCCTGAGGGTATCCAGGAAGAAGAAGGGCATCTAGAAATGGGGGGGCAAACAGTCAACTAATAAGCAGCTCTTTCCAGAGTGAATACCATCTCCAGGCAGCACCTCTTCCTCTTGATGTATCTGGGCAGATGCGGCAGCATCCATCCTCCTGTGCCAGGCTGGGGTGAGTGCCAGAGGAACCCCAACAGCTCTTCTTCATGGCTTCAAAATTTAAGATCTATGGAGACATTCATTAACTGCTCTGGTTTACATCTGCCTGAATACCTGGACTTGCAGTTCCCTGGGCTGCAGGGATTTTGCAACAGCATAATTCACCCACTAGCTGCACCCTGTCTGCTGTAGGAAACCTGGTCCCCATCTGTCTTTTCCAGGCTGACCCTAAGGCTCCAGCACCTCCCACTTGCCCATAATAATTTCTTGATAATTCCTAGTTAAATGTCAAGCCTGACTTTCAACTTGACAGTATGTTTCCTTCAGGTCACTTGTACCTTAACTGAATCACCTGTGGCCTGCCTAAGCCTCCCTTTAGAGGAGGCATGCTGGAGAAGCCACGTACCCTGCTCATCCTCCCAACAGGGCTGCAACTCCTTTGCTCATTAAAGTGCAATAGATTCAAACACAAAGGGAGAGTGTGCATCGTTAGAGCTAGATATGTTTTCTTCTTTGGTTTTGTTTTCCAAGGGATATATTTGGGGACTTGTATAATGAGGAGCTCATTGGCAGGGCAGTTAGAGAGCTAAAGGCAACGAGGCAAAGCAATATAAAAAGAGAATGGATCAACAAGCAACATCCTTGCTGTACAGGAGAGCAGTGATGTCCCCTCGCACCTGTACATGTAATAATAGTCACAAGAGGTCACAACAATCTGTCTTGCTTAACTAGCCCCATTACTATGGTGCCTGAGCATCTCCTGATCCTTCATGTACTCACACGGGGTCCTGGGGAAGAGGAGTGCTATTAACTTTAGCCAAAGGAGAAACTGAGCATTGTCCCAGGAAGATCTCTGTAACAGTGAAACATTTTTCTGTCTTGAGCTGTGGCAAAAACGGTTGTGCATTAAATAAAACCAATGCAATTCCTCCTGTGGTGCAGGGGGAAGAATTCAAGCAAGAATAAATCAAAATGCTGTGGTTTGTTTTGGTTTCAGCTTCTTAATTTCTTTTTCCTTGTCTAAATTTTTTGACCAGAAAGCCCCCTATTCAGTGCCCACAGACTCCTTATTTAAAAACTGAAATGTTTGGACTATGGCAGCATTTTTCTCAAAACAAATTTCAAGTCAAGCAAGGCTTCAAATCTGCCTCTTATGGGTGTCACAAACTGGCATTTTTCAGCGCTGACAAAAACAACAAAGGAAAATTCACTGGAAAATTCCTGGTGGGCACAGCCTTCATTTCCAGTCTGTGATTGTTGAATATATCACAGTCATGCAGAAAGCATGTTGCAGTGCAAATGTAGAAGCCTTGTCATTTAAATGATTAAAGAAATGCTAAACATAGATTTTAAAAAGTCCTAAACACTTCCATATCTTCCCCCTTTCTCCCAATGTCCTGCTTCATGCCAAGGTGCTGCTAGGTACCTTTGGTCATTTGTAGCTAAAACTCATGTTTAGAAAGATGTAAGCTGGTGCGTGACAATCTGGAGCAATGTCAGCAGTTCCTGCGAGATGAAGTTTATACCACGTGCAAGTGGAAGTCTGCAGAACAAGCAGTGGTAACAAAAAATTGGATTGAGGCATCACACTGTAAAACTTAATCTCCCATATACAGACTTAGTCTACCATAAAAGAAACAGTGCTAGAGGATGTAAGAAAACACTAGACCCTAGGGATGATTTAATGTCCTAAAGACATAAAGACATAAGCCACAGCAATGCAAAAATGAGTTCAGTAACATAGAGGCTATTACATTTCAATTGGTTATGTGTACTCTACATAAAACACAATCAAAACACTTGTTTTTAAAGTATGTAAATGCCTTTCTCAGGCTGAGCAGAAGCTGTGTTACCAATCTAGAATCTTAAATATAATTTTAGGCTTTAAACTTGAGTGATGCTACCTCCATTCAGCCAAACTGCCCAGTGAAACTGGAAAGGACCGTGCAAACTTTGTTTCAGCAGTATTAATGTGAGACCTGGCAGCTAAATTAGGAAAACCAGGTTCATTTTCTGTTACAGATTTTGTGTGTGGATTTAAAGAAGCCATTTAATCCCTGGCTGCATACTGATGGGCTTTGCTGGCTGGGCTCTGAGTAACTCCTGGCTGTCCTGCCTGGAGGTGGGTCCTGCGTGGATTATCCCAGCCAGCTAGAAGGTTTCTCCAGGCACTGAGATGACCAGCCCCAGGACTGCCTTTCTAAACTCAGCAAGTTGCTCATTCAGCGACTTTGAACCCCTCAGCCTGTGGCCTTCTCAGGGCAGAGTTGCAAAATTTGCCCCTTTATTGTGTTTTTGTGCAGCCCTTTAAACAGCAGTCCCTGGTCTTCTGGTTTTTGGGTGGGGAAGGTCTCCTCAAGAAAGTGAGGTGACAGAGTTTCCCTGTAAGGCCTCCAGGCAAGGAAGTCTAAAAGGTAGTTATTGAGGTTACGAGAGAGCAAAGCCTGTCCCCTCTTCTCCTCCTTTCCTTGACCACCCTATATCTAAAATTATAAAAACAAACATCCCGTCCTAGGTGAACATTTCTGAGACCTCTTGCTGGGACCACTTGGAAGAACTGTACCTATTGCTACAACCTAGGAGACATGTGTAATGAAACAGTATTTCAGGAAAAAACCTTTCTTATTCCAAAATGGGAAGCACTAATGAGAATGAGTCACCCATGGAAATAGAAATTATCTGTAGTCAAAATGGGGCACTTAATTTCCAGTTGCTTGTTTGATTTAACTCTGGTTTTACGCTATTGTTTCAATGTAACACAGTGAGGTGTAATAAGAATTTAAATAATATAGAATGTGATAAATATTTTATAGGTGTTTAATATTTATATATTATATTTGCTTTTTCAAATCATCCTGCTTCAATATTACAGAATGAAGTATTACCAGAAGGGGGTTCTGATATTTCCAAAATGAAATTTCCACTTGGTGAAATATTCTAAATTTCCCCTTTCATCCTGATGTGAAGGGAAAAATGAATTTCAAAACGTTGAACCTCCCTGAAGACAGGAGTTGTATTTTGTCTCTCATTTTGTAACACTGCCCTTTTCCAGCAATCTTTGAAAGAGGCCATTCTCAGTACAGTCAAGGCTTCAAGAACACCTTTGGAGGGCTAAACCAGAGCCGTAAGAGATGTTTAGTTATTTAATTGCCGTAGATTTCAGTGGGAGAGGGCTGTCTGAGCACCTCCATGGCTACAGCAGTATGAAAGTACTGATCCCTCCGTTTCCACCTTCTAGCGAGGCATCAGGTTTACGTTTTACCTCCTCTACCTTGCTACGCGACCAGGCTCACTCAAAGACCATGAATCCAGCAACATTTTGGGCCACGTTAGCATTGGGCAAAAAGGTCAGCACCGGCTATATTAGTCTTCAGACTGCAGGGTTTCTGCTCCTGCGGCTGTTGGGAAGCAGGATGGTTTTGCAGCCTCTGGCTGCTAAGCACGGAACTCTGCCACCCTCTGCCGGGGACCGGGTCAGAGCTGGGTGCTGGCCACCCTGGGGCCAGCAGCATTTTGAGCACAGCAGTGCATCCTCCTCTCGCAAACCAGCTGCAGCTAAGCTGGTGTCGTTCAGACCTGTGCCAAGCTAAATCCTCCCCATGAGCTGCCTTTTGCTTATCCACTGTGGCTATGCACAGCCAGGCTTGGTCTTGCCTTACCAGAGTGACACGAGTTTTGGTTTTGGAGCTGGTTTGTGCCGCAGCTGCACAGAAAAAGGGCAATCCCACCCCACGAATAGCTGTGCCAAAAGCAGCTGAACTGCCACGGTTTTGGGGCTCACGGCTCAGGGAGACGGCGGTCATGCTCAGCACAGGAGGTGCAAACTCACAGAGCAAGCAGGTATGTGGTGATGGCACACTACAGAGCACATGCAATAACCTTAGCTTTGCCCCACAGGAGTACCAGTTCCCTTGCAGCTCCTTTGCTTTGCTGCCCTTTTTAAGTAGGCCCCCACTTTTTTTCCCTGCACTTGCCATCCAGAGCCAGTGCTGCTACTAGTCACTGAGACATACTTATTTAATCTTCTGGAGCTGGCTTTAGTCAGAGGAGAATAGAAATAGATTGGGGGGGGNACACACTGGGTGGCACTGTGTGTCCCTCAATTATTGCTCAGTCCCTAATTTTAAGAGCATCAGCATCCACCTTTATCTGCTGCTCCCAAATGCGTGGAAAAGACAGAGAAAACATTGAGCAAGGGGGAAAGCTGGAGGAAAAGGAATGATTAACTCCCACAGAGGGCTAGGGAGATGGGCCTGTACCCCACAAATCCAAAGGGTCAGCAGAGACCCTGGGGAGCCGATGGGGCAGGAAGAGCAGGCAGAGAATCTGAGCTCTGGTCTTGGCAAAAATTGTTCCTGAATAATTAAACAGCTAGGAAACACCTTCAGAGTCAGAGGAATGACCCAAACCTTGTCAAGACTGTCTGCCCTTTTTTACATAACCCCCTCCCGAACTTGGCAACCCCTTCAAACACAGCGTGCATCATTTCGTCCATCAGCAGCACTACAGATGGGGACAGGAACCAGCTGTCAGCCCTGGCCATACCACAGAAGCTCCACACATGCGGAGCAGGCAGTGATTCACTTCTGATGAGTGTAAAAACCTGCTGCTGCAGCTTTCTGCCTCAGGAGAACTTCCCCCCTTCAGATCTTTGCCTTCTGGAGGATTTTGTTTTCAAATCAAAATGCAGTAAGCTTAAATGGAAAGATTAGCCAGGCTCTGGCTCAACTGAGAAGGGATTGCTGACACTCTGGGAAGTTCATGGAGGTTAAAATCACAGCAAACCTCCTGCTTCTGACTGCTCCAGGACTACGCTTTTTTCTCCCGGTGGGTCATATCCATCATACATCTCGTTCTCCGTCATTTTTGTTATTAGGATCTTCTGTACGAAGAACAGCTCCTGAATGCTTGTTCTGAAGACACCACAGTCTCCAGGGAGGTGAAGATCCTCTCCACCCATGGCCTCAAAGGATTCCCCCAGCCGCTAGCCAAACTGGATTTATTTATGCAGAAAGAAGAACAATTAACAGGAATTAGCTGCGTCTGGGGTCCAGTGGTGGAGGTGTCTGGGCTGTAACAGGTGATACTCTTAGATGCTTTACAATCTTTCCTGAACGGATGGGTTATCTGAATTACAGGTTATTTCTATGACTGAAATTACACATCTGTTTGCAGGAACTGCTCACTCCGTTCTGCAATACTCAGCTCATGATTTCCAGAAGGAAATGCTTTTTGTAAATTGCTCCTTTATCCTGATTTACGTCAGGCAAATATTTGATTTCCTTCTTTTCAGAAGTAGCAAAATGCATTAGCACATGTGGGAGAAGATACAGGACAACTACAATGGAGCAGTAAATAGATGTGCAGCGCTCAGAGAATGGGAATTACAAAACTGCATTTAGGAGCTAATATAGATCCCAGTTGTGCTGGAAGAGAGCTCATTTGTGTTTATCTATTTTCTGGATATTTTGTGGGATTTTGGAGAGGTTTATATTCATGGATTTCCCTTTGTATTCCAAAACTTGGCAAGCAAATGAGAAACATGAAGAAAGAGAGAATAAATAAGTCAGTCAACCATGAATCTGGGATATCAGCTTTTCATACTCCTAAGGAAACTGCAGAAAGCAGAAACCAATCCTTCCCTTTTCAAGCCTGAGGGCAGTGTCTCCTTGAGGATATTTTCTATGTTTCTTCTTGATAGAAAAAGGGACATTTTACCATATCTGAGCCCAAGAATCTGCTGCTGCATATTGTCAGCTCGTGGCTGCCTGTCTGCTTACAAGTAGCCACAATCTGTACCCTGATTCTCTTAGAACTGCAAAATCTTTTCTTTCCTGTGCTTTGACTTATTTTTGCCAGAGGAAAGCAACAAAAGGAATTTGTTATCTTGTTATTAATCATGTTTATTACAAGAATACCTAAGGATCAACCAGGATTAAGTCCCTGTTGTGTTCAGTACTGTACAAGCACAGAGCTGTAGGAAAAGGTATTGCACAAAGAGCTCCTCTTCCTGGGTTTACGTTGATGAAGCAATACATTATGCAACCCCTGTGGCCCATCCTGTATAAATGAGCTTTGAGGTAGGACAAGGAGCAGTTGGCTTAATTTCTAACAAGGGAGATTTTGGTGGGACATTGGGGAAAACGTTTTTGCTATGAGGCCAATTAAATACTGAAATAAATTGCCTGGTAAAGGTGTAGCAACACCATTACTGGAGTTGTGCAGAATGGATTAGACGTGCATCTCTCAGGAAGGAGCAACCTTGATGCTCCTTTCTTTGGCAAAGCTAAGACCACCTGAGGTCCCTCCCAACCTTGATTTTCTATGATTTTAATGATTGTTATGATCAACCAATGTTTATGTCCTTTATCCTTCAACCTGCCTCTGACTTCCCAACATCGTGAAAACGGCCTGGCTGAGCCAGGCTTAGCAGAACTGTCTCCAGACTTCTCTGTGGGTTTCCCCATGGAGCAATACACTATAAACCACACATTTTTGCTCTGCCTATGCAATTTATTAAGCAGATCTTGGTCTGTTCCCATATCGTGCTTTCTTATGCCCAGTCTCCAGGACACTCAGGAGAAAAAGCTTAGCCCCAACCCCTGGCCCTCCTCACTGGATGTTTAAGGGCAAAGACAAATCTACCTGGCAGCACAACACACATCTCCACATTCTTGCTAAAATAATCAGATTTGGCACCTCTCATTTGTGTTCCTGTAAAGGGATGCTCCATTATCTGCACTACAGCCACAGGAAGGGCATTCAACTTCCAGAACTGCAATAAGAATCATGGTGGCTTGCAAACACCTGTTTCTGATCTGGGGTCAAAGAAATAAGGTTGTAGAAGAAATTAGCAAGTCAGAATTTATTACAGTTAATGGGCTGATGAATTTGCAGGATTGCTGAACATCTGGATTCAGCAACCACCTAATGGCCAGCAAGTAAAAATGATCCCCAAGGAATATGAACCTGGAGATAGCAATGCCAGCATGGCCATTTGAAGAGACTGACCTTGCTTTTTTAAGAGCATAGAAGAGAGCAATTTCTGGGCCAATGTCCATGCAAAAGAGCACAGAAAGAATGTGCAAGGTTCCTATGTGCAAACACAACTCCTTATGCTCCAAGCTAATACTTTGGGCCAAGTCAGTGTGTCTTGCAGACATCCACAGGAGCTGTGCATGGCATATAAGCTTGGCTGTCTGCAGCGTTTTGTTCAAAGCAACAAGCAGGTGGAAAACACGCCTCTGCCAAAGCTGCTATTCTGCTCCTGAGAGGCTGTTATTGAAATTCAGAAGACAAAAATCTGTATTTCAGCCCTGAGATGCAAAATGTTGAAAAGTAAGTGGCCTCCAGTGACTGAGCTCTCAAAACTGCATCTCTGCTATCCTGACTACAGCAAATGCTGGTGGTTTGTTATTCCAAAGCCTGAAGCTGTCTAAGAGTTTAACTTCACCCTCCTCTCCCTGTGCAGGAAGCAAAGCACTAAACACTTTGAGAGGCTGATCTGGAAAACCAGAAGGTGCAATCAAACAGAGCTTGGCCCAAGAGATAAAAGCAATTCCCTCAGGAAAGATGTATCCAGCTTTGCACTGATTCAAAAGGCCTCTGATCCTGTATATATTAATGTGTGGAACCCTCTCTATCCCAGCATTGTAGCATGGATGGGCTTTGAGGACATGGAGAAACACTTTATCCAGAGGGCCAAAAAAGTCACTTTCAAAGTCACTTAATCAAAGGTAACTGTCTATTTGAGGATGAGATGACTTGTGCCTCTGAAGTATGTAAATCATGCTGATAAACTAAGGGATAGCAGCAGATCAAGGACATAAAGTGATAGTAGAAATCTGCTAGAGATGTGATGTGACCACAACTTCTAAGTTTTTTTTTTAATTAAAATAAAGGGAAAAAGCAATGTTAGGTAGAAACAGAGCATCCCCTCCCTCCACACCTTGCTGAGAAATAGTTAATTAGCACTTTCTACCTGCACTGCAAGAAGTGTGCATTCAAACTCTGCTTTTACTTAGATCCTAACTGCACATCTGTATTAGTACAGTTCAAACATTTCTAGGGACTGCCAAGCTATCCGAATGGTCCTTTGCAAGCTTTAGGCCCAAGGCCATTGGCACTCTCCCAAGAAATTCACAGGCACAGATTAGCAGGCAGGACTGCTCCGTGATGATGCTCCCAGGGCAGTTTGCATTCAGCCTCCCTGACAGGGTTGTGGAGTCTCTTGGCATACTGACCTTGTAATGACCCATCTCAATGCTGGAGAATGTTCCAGGCATATCAATGGTACAGACATAGGCAGAGCCTGTATGTGCCCAGTGGAAAGCAAAGCCTCTACCACCACACTAGTTCAGATGTTTTCTTTTTGGATCCAGAAATGCCAGTGTGGCTATGAGGAGTGGTTACGTAAAATGATGAATTTGAAGGAGAAAAAAAAAAAATCGTTTCAAAGAGTTAGCATTTTTGGATGGAAAAACTTTTTCTTTTTTCAAAAATGCTCAATTTATTCTCCTGTGCTCATTGGCTGCTACAAAGGGTGCCCTGCAGATAGCAAGATAAGATGTAGCTTTCAGAAAGGTGTCCTATTCTGATGGAGCAATTTCAGGAGAGTGTTTGGCAGTTCAAGCGAAGCTTTTGAGCTGGCTGAGAGCAAGCAGACATGCACTGTCTGCTGCAGATGTGTCTGCTCTCTCTGGGCAAGCCTCGAGCATGATGTTTGCTGAGCACAGCTCTTGTACAAACAAGAAATCTTGTTGACTTGGGTTGGATTACTTGTGTACACATGAAGATTCTTATCAGGAGAAAGGAGAAAACTGCTTTCTGCTCCACTGGGTGATGGTTTGGTTTTTTTTCTCCTACTCCCCAAATTAAAAATCCACTGATTCTAGGTAGTTCAATTACTTCTTTTTCTAGCACCTCAGGTAGGGAAACACACATGTCCAAATGACTGCCAGTCATGGAAAAATCAGCTAACTTGTTACTGTCTTTTAATATTTTCCCTGCCTTGTCTATGTGGTGATACATTGTACCACTGAGACAGCATTTCTGTACTACAGCTTTGTTGTCAGTTGCTTAAAGCAGTCACACCAGAAATACCTTTATTGGTTTGACATTTCTCAGATGTTTTCTGCATTTCAGAAGAACTTAATCAGCTCTTCTTGAGTTACGTGATCATAAAAAATATCTACAGCCCTTAGATTTTTTTCACATCCTTTGTGTGATCAAGTAGCTAAAAAACCTCTTTGTTTTGAATAGAGCTGTTTGTAAAATGTTCCCTCCTACCCCTTATTTCACTGTAGAATTCTGCCTTTTTGTTAAGAGTTATTTGGGTTTTGACTTCAGGGTTTTCTGATGAATATTGAAGAACATAAGAGAAGCAGGTGCTTTTTCTGGAAATGTACAGGAAAATCGAAAACCTGATATTCCATTTCAAAGTTTCAGGTTCAGTCGGGGTTTTTTGGTCTGTCTTGGGTTTGAACTTAAACTCACTTTAGACATAAGTATAATTTTAGAGTCTTAAGCTATAAATAATTTCTAGATGCCTGTTTCTTCACCACAAACTGAATCAAAGCCTCCCCCCTCAGGCAGCCCATTTGCATGTGGAGATATTTGGAACTAGACCTTTGTATGTGGTATATTGTACAAATGGACTAATAGCCCACAAATCAAGTAGACTTTCTGTAAGGATAACCATCTGCTGAAGAGCAGATGTTCTTGTCCTACTAACAAGGGTGCCAAACTATCAAAGGCTGACACTTTGTGACACTTTATTTTATGGGATGTCAGCATGGTGCACCCTCTGCACCAGCTGGGAACAGACCAAGTCTCCTTCTCACTCCAAAGATCTCGTTACCAAATCGATGCTGCTAAATTCCCTCATGCAAACTGCCTGTTGCTAGCAAAGCTTGACTTATGCTAAATCTCAGCAGTACTCAGGACTCAGGGAGGGTGCTGTGCCAGGGAGCACACTAATGATGTCACTGTGAGGACAAGCACGTTTCGGTACCTAGAAACATTCCCTGGCATAGTGTTATTTACCAATATAGATTTAGCCAGAGAAACCACGTGGTGCCTATAAATTCCCCTAGTTTCTATGGCTACGAGGATAAGTACATTGTAGAGAGAGAGATTCGATTGCCCCAGTAGAAAACCTATGAGACAATCACCATGGTTCTTGCTGGTTTTAAAATCAATTAATCTGTTGTAGCAGGAGGTCTGTAGGGCAGACCTTAGCAAGCTGCCCGGAGGCATGAGACCAAAGCAAACAGCTCCATGTGCAACCCCAGTAGATGAGCTGACTCTAGCTCATAGGTCAGACTCTCCCACAGCAACACTGGCTCCACAGGTCTCCTTGGAGAAAGTAATACATGAGCTGCTCTTGCTGTTGAAATGGAGAAGCTTTGATTCAGCTGCAGCCACCAGGAAGGAGAAGGGAGGGGACTGTGCTGGGCAGGACGAGGACTAAGCAGAGCTGCTGCCTGGTGGCCGCTCCATAGTAAAGCCCTACTTCACCCACAGCCTGTCACTAAATGTCAGTTGAGTACCATCACAGTGGACATGAAAAACGATTCTCTTTACAAAAGGAAAAAAGAAAAATAAAAAGCAAAGAAAGCGCTCAGGATCCCCTGCCAGGAGTTGCAGAGCAGTTATATGCTGTTTGGAGACTTTTATGATCAAAGAGTCCTTCCCAGCCTCTTTCTTCCGCCATCACAAAGTCAAGCCCTTTTACAAGACTAACAATATGCAGACATTAAAACTGTGATACAAAGGAAACAGCAAGGATTATGCATTTGATTAATCATTACATTATAAACCTAAAGGATAGGAAATGCTGTTTCTCCCTGCCTGGAAAGCCCTGGCTACTGTGGGCTTTAAAAACCATAGATTTTTTTCACTCGTTAAATTTCCATTAATAAGAAAGTACAATAGACTCTGCAAACATTGCTGCTTTTTCATCCTCTCAATCTCCCTGTCCGATTGCTTTGAAATCCCCTGATCTTGGTAGCATTACTTAAGGTGTTGTCTGTACCAAATGGAAGACCAAGCTCAGACCAAGAAAGAGACTGCCGGGTTTCTGATGACCTTTTGTTATCTTTAATACAAATATGCTGGTCATGTAAAACCAGCTTTCTGGCAAACAAGAACTGCATATAAAATAAAACTGGATCCAATTTCTCATTCCAAGACTTCTCAGCACAGAAGTCTCCCTGCATGACAGCTACAGATGATAAATATACAGATTCAGACAAAGCTGAGCTGTACTGAAACAGTCTGGTCTCGTTTAGTCCTCTCCTATCAGGACAAGTTAAATTCAAGCTTAAAACTAAACTGAAGAAAAGATCTTAGCAATCTAAACATGAACCACACCCCTTGGATAACTGACCTTGAAGTCAGCAGAAATAGGCTCAGATTTTTTGCTGATTTAGCAAGAAAGTCCAGTTTTATTTTAAGGGCTCTTTCAGGCTACAGTTTGAAAAATGAGGCCCTGTCTACCTTGTCAGCACCCTGGGAAAGCTGTGTGGCCAGTTTATGTGAGCAAGCAGAATTTTATTTCCTCTGTACTGTCCAAACTCCCATTTGGTCTCCCTCAAGCAATATTCACAGGCATGGTAATTCCACCCACGAAGCAGCTGCATCTCAGGTTCAGCATCTAAGCTTTGCAGAATTTCATAGTCAGGATCCTCATATTTGAGCCCATACAAATACTGAGTATTAATACAACAGTCTTGAATTTCAGTGAGCTGAGTCAAGGAATACCCAAGGAATAAGAGCTTGTAGGAATGGGACCACTTCTTTGTGCAGCAACAAGATGGTAGATTTTTTTCAGCCTACCTCAGGGAATCTCACAATTTCATTTTTCTACGCTGGAGCTAGTCAAATAATACTCAATACCCAAACCGTATTTTCCCTATTATGAGCTTAACTGTATTGATCTATGGAAATAATTTGTGGGGGCTGCAGAAAAAAAATCACAGGATGTCCAATAAAATCCTTGCAAATAATGATTCCTGTCTTTGTCTCATCCATCATCTGCCCCTCCCATGGTCCATTCATGATTCAGTATCTTAAACTTTTCAAGGAGGCAAGAAATAAAAAAAAAAGGCATTTCCAATTCTTGTCCAAATATAAAACCTACACACAACAACAACTCAGCTGTATTTATTTATATCGATCGGGAAGGTATTTACTTCAAGCACTGAACAAATGTCTCTGCAAACATCAATATTGGTATTAGACTCATAAATGTCATCTATATTTCATAATGCGAGAAGCAATGACTTTTGGGAATGCCCAGGCCTTCCATTCATTCCATCTTCTTATTTATTTATTTCCTCCCTTCTCTGGAAGGAGGCTGCAGGGCTGAGATAAATTTAGTCCCATACTTCTGAGTTTGCTGCCACGGCTACCAGTGAATATAGATTTAGCTAGTTGGCTCAACCCTGAGCAGAATCTGTTTCAGAAAATGGATGGTGATTTTAAAGGTTTCAGTGCTGTTTCACTTGGCATTAGGTACATAGCCCATGGAGGAAAATAGTCACGATACTGGGTGCCCCCTAGCTTTCAGCTTTGGGACAATGTCTGGGTATCTTTGCTCCAGCATGCCAAAGCAAGGAGCTAACAAGAGTTCACCCATTATTGCCAGTCTACAAAGGAAATGGAGGCTCTAAAATTTAAGCTGCTAAATTTGTGGTCAAGAAATTAAATAGGCACTTCAGTAGCTGCACCAGCTCCAACAGCTTCTATCTTTAGACCAGTTTATCTCCAAGATCCCATTACTTTTTCCCCCATTTCTTCCTAATTTACTAAATCACTTCTTGTCTTACAGCATCAGATCTGAAGAATACTGACACAGCTGAGGTGAGGCTTGGGCAGAGAACTTAAGCAGAAGGAACAAACACTGTCATCCTCAAAGCTGTCCTGGGAGGCTGTGTCTGTTGGGCGGTGTCCCAAGCTTTCCCGGCCCAGCTGGTCAAGACAGAGTCTTTGCCACCACTCTTCTTCAGAAACTTGACAAAAGCAGACAGAGTACCATCCCTTTTTTAGAAATAACTCCCAATCTGTTGTTTCAAGAGCTGGATAAATCTAGTCTTCCTAAAGGCCCACCACTAAAGCTGCCACTGCCTTTGTCCCAGCCTTATTTTTAAGTTAAATTGCCCAAAGCAGATCGGGGAAATGCTTGGGATGACAGTGCAGGAGCCCTGCCTAAGACTGCACTTTAGTGCTAGTCAGGCATCAATTATGGCAGTGCTGAAGCTGAGAGGAAGAGCTCTCCTGCACACTTCAGAAGCTGTCAGCCAGAAATGAAGGAGTATATTATATTTTTGGGGGCACAAAACCATTTTCTAGGCCAAGAAAGGAAACGAATATGTTAATTAAAAAAAAAAAGGGGGGGGGGCAGGGGGAAGGAGGAGGACTCTTTTATTTCCTGCATTGCCTCAAGAAAGAAATGTCATCTTTCATCTTCTTTCTCTCTTTCTTTTCTTGGTATTTCCTTGCCCTCCTTTCCTCTGAGTTTCTGAAGAATTAGGAACAGCCATGCAAGTATCAGCCTGTCTGTGATGTGTCCCAGGGGAACAGAGATGACACGTGGCCATCCAGGCCTGAGTTGCAAAGGCCACATCAGGCCATGAGCAGGGCTAATCTAGTCTGTGTCTGTCTTAGAAGATACCCGAGATGACAACCATGGCTGCTGTTACGCTTCACCCAGGCACTGAGAGTCCATGCACTGACTTCTTCAGTCTCAGAAGGGGTTCAGCTTATTAACAGTAGTCAAAAAACATGGGTAAGATCCAGTTTCAATCTCTGAGAGGCAAGAGAAGGAGCTTAGGGAGGCTTTTCCCCACCAGAAATTCCTGCAGAGTTCAAGATGCCATGGGATGTAGTTCAAGTCAGCCCATTGCCTCACCAGGGGAGAAAGCAAAAGCTTATCTCTGCTTAGCTGAGATTATCCTCTTGAGCAGTCATGCTCACCAACTGCAGAGTAGGCTGGTAAGGTGCGTTTGATGTCTGCAAAGTGCTTTGAAATCCTCAGATGAAAGGAGCAAAGCATTATTTTGACAAGGTGTTTCAACAACTAGCACCAAGCATGCAAATTGGACAGGCCATGCTCTGGCAAACCATACATATGAATATATCCAGTGCTGCAGCTCAGTCTGCTTTCTGACTGGTGCTCAAGGATTTTTGTACAGGGTCTGGGGACTCTGGGATGTGTGTGTCCATGGAAGAGAGAGGAAGGCCATGGAAAAACATGGGAAGTCAGTTTCCTTACAGTAGAATGAAAATTATACCATCTTCTTTTGTATTCTACTTTATTCTCCAGCCAAGAACTTTTTAAGCCTTATGACTACCCTCACCTCCTCTCATCTCTTCAGTTGTCCATATGAGAGTATCATGACACTGAGCTTATTATATATTCCTCAGAATTGGAGAATGACAGCTTTCCAAGACTATATAACAGTCTTTATACTTCTTATACCCTTTACATTCCTTATAAAAGGAGTGCATTAAATGACCGACAAAAAAAAAAAGGAATCTCAATATTATTTAATAGGATTGTCCCTGGTATCCAGAGAAACTTAAAGCTGGCAGAAAAAAATAACATTTAAGAATTTTAGAGAGAGCTTCCTGAGCTGATTCACGTAGTCAGAGATCACCTCTCCAAGTTTCAATGGGAGTTGTGGAGTAGCTGTGTTTTTATTAAAGTTTCAAGACTCAAAGGCATATGATGAGATTCAGCTTTCAGTTCAGTAACTTGCAGCACTGCTGATAAAAACCAGCAACTTAAAAATAACACCTCCCCTCCAGCTTCAAATCTCACAAAATAAGTTAAAAACTGAGAATCTGACAAATTTTCCATTTACAAAGTCACATGCCTCAAAAGAGAACCTCCAGATTCTTTAGAAAGTGACTTGTGAGGTTTTGGAGGTTGCAATACTTTGCAGGCGGTTCTCGGATGAGTGATTTCAGGCTGTTTCCCTGAGCAGAGTCCAGCACAGCAGCAAAGTGCCTTCAGGAATCAAGGCTGCCGTAGGGTGATGTTCCTGGGAAATAGTTGTGTGATGTAGTGTTATGGGTTTGTGTGGCGCGGTTTTCTTTGGTAGTGGGGGAGGGGGCTGCAGAGGTGGCTCCTGTGAGAAGCTGCTGGAAGCTCCCCCGCCTCCAAGTCGGACCCACCTCTGGCCCAGGCTGACCCCATCAGTGATGGTGGTAGCGCCTCTGGGAAAACAGATTTAAGAAGGGGAACCGGCAGTGTGTGGGGGTTGGGAAATGTGAGAGGAACCCCTCTGCAGATACCGAGGTCAGTGAAGAAGGAAGGGGAGGAGGGGCGCCTGAGGGGGCTGATGGCCCTGCAGCCTGTGGTGAGACGGCAGGCTGTCCCCCTGCAGCCCATGGGGGTGAACATGGAGCGGTGTGTGACTGGAGAGAAGCCCATGGAAAGGACCCGCACCAGGGAAGTTCAGGAAGAACTGAAGCCTGTGGAAAGGACCCGCACCAGGGAAGTTTGTAAGGAACTGCAGCCCACAGAAAGGAACCACGTTGGAGAAGTTGGTGAAGGACTGTCTCCCGTGGGAGGGACCCCATGGTGGAGCAGGGGACGAGTGAGGAATCCTCCCCCTGAGGAAAGGAGCGGCAGAGACAAGGTGTGGCGAGCTGACTCAACCCCCATCCCCTGTTCCCCTGTGCCGCCGGGGGGAGGAGGTAGAAAGAACCGGGAATGGAGCTGAGCCGGGAAGGCAGGAGGGGGGGGGGGAAGGGGTTCTGAGGTTTGGTTTTCCTTCCTAATATGCTTGTTTTGATTTGATTTGTAGTCAATTAAATTGATTTTGTTTCTTCCCCAAGTTGAGCCTGTCTTTTGCCCTTGACCATAAATGGGGAGTGATCCCTCCCAGTCCTTGTCTCGACCCACGAGCCTGCCCTTGTATTTTCTCCTCATCCCAGCGTGGCCAGGGGAGGGGGTGGGGGGTGGGCGAGTGGCTTCATGGTGCTTTGTTACCGGCTGGGCTGAAACCAAAACCACGACATCTAGGCAGAGCTGAATGAGGAGTTCTGGATGTTTGGACTTGATAATACTGAAGAAAAGCAATATTATTACACCATTGCTTCCTTTAGCTTGGGCATGCCTTCCCCCATTCCCTGGTGTTTCAACAGCTCTTCTACTCCCCATCACTGAAGAATGGAGACAGTCAAACTCCTCAGATGATCATAAGGAGGACACCCAAGAAGATTTCAGGTTCCAGTTCTGGATCTCCAATACATCAGAAAGCAGGGAGGTTTCTGGTCGAAATAGCTCCTCCAGCTATGCACAGTAGCCTGGAGAAAGGGATGTTCTAGTTCCTCAGTACCATGAAAATGCAAGCCTTCAGTACCTTCCTTGGAAGCATACACTGTTGTAGCCCTCAAACAACAGCCCATGGTGCTTACCCCTGCTGTGGGATATATGAGTTTCTGGGGCAGGGAGGTTTGCACCTGTCCTTTGGGTTCTCCTTCTCATGCTCCCAACATATCCAGACTCTGCACCTGAACACAGGCATATGTTCAAGGGCAGTGAGAATTATCTGCGTGTTGCCATTATATGAACAGATATTGGTATCACAGCTTGTAGAGGACAAAGGGACAAACCAAAACTCCTCTCTTTTGAGACAGGAGCATGCTTTGTCCTGAGCAGAGATGAAAAATGCTCAGCACTTAGCTAATAAATTAAAATGGAATGGAAAACCCACAGCCCTGCACATCATTAGGCTGCAATTCAAAACCCAAACACAAATAAAACAATTTCGCTGTTAAGTGAAGCTTGCAGAATGAGAGTCCTGGACAGGTTTGCGTATGCTGTGGCTTCAGATGAAAAAGAGAAGGAAATAAACCCTCTTTCTAAATGGGTGAAGCAATTTTTCTTTGTAATTTCTGTAATCTACATAGCGACAGAATGCGCAGCAAGGTTGGCATAAACTGCAGTACAAAGAGCAAGGCTGGCTACACCAGGGCATCTCGTGTCCCAAAAGATGACTTTTAGCCTGGCAAACCTCCCCAAGAGCCTGGTCTAGTCAGACTGTGTCCCTGTGCAGAGGTGATGATAGGGAGACCGCTCAGAGGATGCTCGAGGAGATGCCCCCAGCAAGAGGCCGCATAGCCCAGCCAGAGCTGCAGCCAGGAGGCTGGGCTGGGGTGAGACTGAGCTGGGATGGCAGCAAATCTCCAGAAAACACTGCTAGCATCAGGGCCTGGGAAAGGGTCCTGTCCTCACCACTCCAACCTTCAGAATTAATTAATCAGAGGAACTACAGATGTACAAGTTTTTGGTGTAAAAAGCCCACTCCAACAACCACAATCTTTGGCCCTGTTTTATAACAAATAATGACAATAATTATAATCTAATGATTACTCCTATAATTATGAATAACTGCAGATGTCTAACCTTTTATCTAAATAAAATAACAATAATGTTAACATCTGATTGTTATAGCTAATGACAAATACATGTGCAATGCAATAACAAGCAATTAAAATCTGTAGGTTATTAACATCTCTAGTTTTCACTGATGTTATTATCATGTGAAGAACATTTCAGGAATGTTCATTTTTCAGAATGACCCAGGACCTCTTGTAGAGAATTTTGTTTGTTTTAAGCTGAAAACAAATTACTATTTCCACTTTCAGTACTGAGTTCTGGCCTTCTCAGATGGATAAACCTTTCAGGGTTTTTCAAGCCCTGACTTTGCACAGAGATACGGTCTTGGCAGCTTACGAATGTAACTAGGACGGCTCTGCATCATGCAGGAGAAAACGCAGCTATTTGGCCTCTTGGTCTGCTGAAAAATCCATTTGCACTGGCTGGAAAGCAAAATATGGCAATCAATGTGATTCTGTGAAACTAGTCAGGTTTAACAAAAGCTTTTTTATTAAAATAAAATCCTCCCTGACTGATTGTAGTGGTGAGGGAGGCTGGAAGACGCCAGCTGTGAGAGAAGCACGCCAGTGACACATGGCTCAAGGAGGGCAGGGGAAGGGGAATGGCTGGGACTCGTTTTTCTTTATTATTTGAAGGGGATAGCTTGAACCAGCTGCTCCATTAACTCCAACCCAGAGCATCCCTCGGGCCACTGCACTGGAAAGCTTGAGTCCCAGCAGCCGCTGGATGTGAGGGTGAGGCTGAGCTCTGCTTCCTCCGTGCTTCAGCCAACGCTGCGGTGCCAGGGAGGCTCTGAACCTGGCTGCTCGGTGGCAAGGGAGCCCGATGAGCCCTCAAGGGACTGAACGAAGACAGCACCCAACAGTTGTCACATGGCTATGCTCACAGCCCGGTGACCCTTTCCAGATGAAGTATCCACAACTTCATTTGCATTCCAGGAACAGGACTGCTCTCCTTTTCCTACCTGGCCATGTCCTTTTACTGAAAGATTTGTGAATGTGATTGTCATTGGAGAAAAAAGGATATGGCACCTGCTCTGAACAATTAATCCACCTTGTTTCTGATCATTGAACTTGTTCTTTCTCCCCTATTGGGAAAAAAAGAGCTGATTATGCGTGGTCTATCTGTGCAAACATAAGACATCAACTGGAGTACATCAACTAGGCATGAAGGAGAAACAAATACCTGGGCACTGGAAGGCTTTCAGTCAATGTGACAGAGGAGATGGAGGAGGAAGCTGCTAGATAAATTGTCAACAGCAAGTAGTTGGTGCAACTCTGCGCCTCCTTGCAGTACATATTCTTCTCCATTTCCATTCACACTTGCAGCTTAAAAATAGCATAGTCTCTGTCCCTGGCAAAGAGGTGTCACCCTCAGGTGCTAGATTCATTCAGATAACACAGCCTTTTCCTGTGGAAAAAGTCCTCTCGGTGTGTTTGGAAATGATGAGCTCTCCCAAGGAGGCTATCTGAACTAGAGGATCCTCTATCTCCCAAGGAGGCTATCTGAACTAGAGGATCCTCTAGAGACGCTCAAAACCCACTGCCTGGCCCCAGAGGTCCCTCAGGAACCCGACTCCTCCCATCCTTGCTCAACTCCATGGCTCTACTCTCAGCTACCAAGCCTGCTTTCTTAGAGGTAGGATGAAAGGGACCTAAATCTGTCCATAACAAGGAAGATGCACCTGGAGATTCAGTGTTTGAGCCCTTGCTCTACTTTCCATAGGAAGCTGAAATGCCACCAGATCACCGAGGCCATTCTAGGTGTTTGCAAGACTCCCTCCTTGTTGCTGGCATCAGCTTTCCTGTTCTGGGGCTCTGTGTGCTCCTTTCTGTCACCGTCCCACACAGTACTGCCCTGTGAAACAGTGTGGGCTGGTTTGGACCTGCAGGCACCTTTCTGGCAGCATGAGGGGCTGGGATGGCAGTTCTGCAAGACAGGAAGGCAGCAGGCTGGGAGGCAGAGAGCTCCTGCCAGATGCAATCACATTGTAATGAAAAACGAAGCATGAAGCTAGCTTGGAGGGATGTTGGCTTCTGGCACTCCCATCCAGTGCCGGATCTGCCAGCAGAGGATGAGGAAGGCATAAAAGCACCTGAAGGTGTCACACAATGAGCAGCTCAGCACCCAGACTAAAGGAGAGCTTGGCTGGCTGTAAGAAGAAAATTAGACAGGGAGAATGAAAAAAAAGACATCAGGTTTTGCTGCAGGTTAATTAACCTGGGAGGTCATCAGTTCCTTGGCTGAGCTGTCTTCAACAGCTCATTAAGAGGTTTTTGACAAATTGATTCCTTCTTTGTCCTCTCTTTCTTCTCAGAATGGGAGAAATCGGCTCCTGTCCAGAGTATATGTGCCCCAGAGGTCTGGCCAGCCCCCAGCCCTGCCTCATGCTGCCCAAAAGGGCCTAGGAAGATCAGGGGGAGCTGCGTACCGCAAGCGTGTCTCGGCAGCAGCAATAGGAAGAAAGCTCTCTATTTACATGAAAGTAAACAGGCTCTTCATTAACAGCTCTAGTTCTTGACAAAGAGCTGAGGGAAGAACTCCTATCAGCTAAATGCACATCGACCATCCTGCATCTCTCCCAGCCTCTTCTTGCAACTTTTCCCCATGCTCCATCTCTCAAGCTGGCTGCAGTAGGAAGAACCGGGCGCTAGGATTGGCCTGAGCTTGGCTCATTGCTCCCTTCACCTCAGGGTATGACTGTCCCCTCTCTTTGTTTTCTGTCAACTGCTGAAGCTCAAGTTGATACCACGGTCTTCCTCATCAGAAAGGATCCTGACTTTGGCATTCCCTGTTCTTACTTGCTGGTGCAGCCCTACTCAGATGGCTTCCCAGGCACAATGCCAGTTTGCTTATTTTATGTATCATTTGATGAGCGGCTATGAAGTTTTTTTCTCCCTTTAATCTCTGTAATGAAAGCCCCCAGCTGCCACAGCTATAGAAGCGATACAAGTAACGGCAATCTAATAATACTCCATAATTCATGCCCCGCCACCTTCTTCCTCTCTCCCTGCCTCTCTCTCTTTGTTGATGCTCTCAGGTGCGACACTCCATCTGGGTAGTGGGACTTGTGAGGGAAACAACAGACCTTTTGCTGGGCTAGCCCAATTCCAGGAAAGTCAATGATACAGTGGAGACACCCACTGAGCCCAGAGAGAGAAGATCTAGGCAGAGTAATTTCATTTCCGTGTCTGATGAGTTAATTTGTGCCAGGATGTATCATATCTCCAACAGTAAAAACCTCTTCTTTCCCAAACCTCATCAACAGCCACAGATCAAGCAATACGGTAAAGAAGTGATGAAGAACCAGAGCTGAAATTATACTGACACAGGAGACAGCAATTTAATGAAATTGGTTTATATGGCTTTGGAGCCCTTCAAATTCTGCTGGTCCAAATGAGATCACTCACTCTCCTGTCCTTTTACTTTACTTCTTAATGAACTCAGTGTTAATCAATGGGATGATGTGAGCTGAGTATTACTTCTCTGCGGTTCAAGTAATATGGCATGTTCACTCTGTTCAGAAGTTATCCGATGACCAGATCTCTGGCTCAGAAAATACAAAGGAACCTAAACTCTTCACAGGAACACAGTGGGGCCAAATGCACACAATAATTTAACTGTAATTTTATGATGAAGCTGTTCCTTTGTTTCCTGTCGGCATGGAGGCATACGGCATTCATCTTCTAGGCAGAGGAACACCAAGCAGAGATCAAACCCATGTCTCCCACAGCCCAGATAAAGTGGGAATGGAGAGGGCTGCAGGGAACAGGAGCGTGTGATGCTACGGCACAGTCAAGAGGGACAGCAAGGTTATTAGACAACATCGCTCAGAGGTGTCAGTGCTATCCTGCAACAGGCATTGCTGCACTGCTGAGGCTGCCTGCTTCAGGCCAGTCCCAGAACAAGCGTCACTTTGCAGAGCCCTACAGTGTGGCTCTTGCTGCACAGCTGTAGTCTGACAAAATCCTATTTCTTTCCTGTGACTTAAGTTCATAACCTTCCTGCCTTAATGCAGCCCACAGTTCCCTGATGGCTTCTTCCCCTCCCCTCTGCTGTGAGATCTGACATTTATCTCCTGTCTCTCTCATAAGGAGGAAAGGATCAGAAAATCTCTCTAGTTGGAGCGGGAGTCCCCCAGGGGCTGGGATATGCAATGGTCAGCAGCAGAGGAAAATCTGGAGCCTTTGTGTACTGTCATACACTTTACTTCTTTCATAAGTTTAAAGGGTTATTTCTCCTCTAATCCTCTGGGTGAAGAGCTGAATACGGATCTGGGAATGCTGATAAGGATCCAGCTCTTCCAGGTGTTCCCACACAAGCAGCTCACGAGTGGTTTCTGCCCCTCAGAGGCATTTCATACAGTTTGGATGGTTTTCTGTTCAGCTTCCAAATCTCAGTGAGCAGAAAGTACTGTGGTCTCAGAGGTCTGGCCAACTAGATGAGTTTGAACATCTTTTTTAAAATGTCCTGCTAACATGGACTGAGAGACACGGCACAGCATCACCCTCAAGCTGAGCTGCTCCTGCTGCTGCCATTAAACAATGGAGAGGACAAGGATAAACGTAGGTGTGTGTGACAGAGAAATATGTCTGGAGATAAGGCATTAATAGGGTTTTATAGCACTACTAAAATGCCTGAACATCACCTTTATTATAATCCTTCTTTCACTACCCAAAATAAGATTCCTCTAGAACTGAATTATAGGGGTTAAAGTTTTACTAGAGCAGGTCTTTATATGACAGAGGGAAATGGGTCCTTGGGCATATGTATTGAGGAGAAGAGCTCCTCTACCAGGGAAGCCCTTTCTGAGCAGGGAGTGATCCTTGGTCTTAGTTTAGACTATCAGCGCGAGCCCAGAAGCCCCCATCATCACCAGGGAGCCCAAAGGCATCAACCTGTTTTTGTGATAAATACAGCCAAACAAAACCAAGTCATCCTAATTTTCAGATACACATTTTCTGTTTTCCATTTTATATATTTTTAAGCAAAGCACACATTTTCAGCAGAGGTGAAAGTTGTTCTGGTGAACACCTAATTCAACACACCCACACACCCCCCATTAGCCTTGAATCAGCCTTAAAACTCTTAAACATTCCAAATATTTCTTCCTTCCTATCAGCTCCAAACCTTTCTGATACTGTCTACTGTCTACTTTGGTCTGAAACCAACAACACCTAGAGAAGTTCTTTTTCTTGTGTCATTTATCATCTCTGCTTATTGTTTCTGCTTTCTTTCAATTTTTTTATTACACATATGGCTCTGTAGATTACACAGGGACATGCTAGGAAATGTGTCACAGAGGAGACAAATGTTTTTGTTTCATCCGGGAGCAGCTCGTCTAGCAGAAAGTGGATGATAATATCGGCTGCTGGAAGAAACTTCAGTGGTTTTCCTTCCTGGAGAGAGGCATCATTGCAATTATCGCTAGGTTTGATATAAATACGCAATGTCATATGTGTGACTAGATGAAGTCTTACAGCTTTATTTACAGAAATGATCTTATTTGAAGCTCAGGGTTTCCTTTGGGGTAGGGAAAAAAAAAAAGGAAAGGTTCCTATTTTTTAGCAACAACAACGACCAAATAAATAAACAAATAAATAAATCACAGAGTTTTCATTCCAACATTCAAAAAAATCCAGAGCATTGGAATTTTCTGCTTCAAATCTCTTAAAGTATTTCTTGACTCTGCACTGGCTTAAACTTCTAGTTCCTTTTTGGCACAATAATTTTGGATTTCTAAATCCCATCATCTTCATAAAGGCAGCCACATCCTGCTCTCTCTGGTAGTGCTTTTTTATTTAACATAATGTCAAACTGATTTAATTGAATGTGTAATGAGCAAAATAATTGTGCCAAACTATGCATGCTAGTGATAAGCTATACGTGTGTCATATGACATTTCCAAATATTTCTCGAGTTCTTTAAAAGCATCATCAGCCACAAACATGCATGTCTGCTTTATTCAGCTTGGACCTGTCAAGACAAAGCTAATGACTTTGGGGCAGTCGTTGCATGAAATCCATGGGCATGTTAACCACCTGGCCTTAATAACCAAGCAGCCACAGAAAGGGGTGGGTCCTTGGCTGCCACCCATTTCTGAAAGCCTTCACCCTGCGAGTGAGTGGTGGCGGCACTGAGCATGGTCCTGGCATGGATGGGGACAGGGTACAATGACAGGGTAGGTCGCTGTATTCAATGTCAGTGCCTAGAAGAGAGCTGAAAAATGCATCAAACAACTGAACAGTAGTTGCTGGCATGGGAAAAACTTCTGTGGATTCTGGACCCCTCCATAGCTGAACAGATGAAGGTACCTCCTCTCTTCTCCTCAGCCTTAACAGACAGGATCTTTTATCCTTTGCCAGCTGGAAATTCGGCTTCCTCCACACTTATTTCTCCACTGGTTTCCCCTTTCTCTCCACTTCAGTCATCCTTCCTGAACTACTCCTTCCACCCCAAACTCCAGATCTCCTACAGGCACCTGCACCTACCCAAACAACAGAGAAGGAATAATAGCAGTAATTTAGCCTCCATACAGAGTATGGAGACTCCCAAAAGAGCCAGGATACGTGCAAAGAGCATCCAAGAAAGCCAGTGTTCTCGCTCAGTGGATCAAGGTTTCCAATTATTTTTCAATAAAGTTTTCTATGAGCTGCAAAGAGCTTTACATGCAAGAATGTCTTTACAACATCAAACTAGTAAAATGCTGGGAGGAAAAAAAAAACCAACCCACCCAGACAGAGCCTTCTATAACTCAGTGCTGTCTTCATGGCTATAATCCTTTCATATATACATATATCTTAATTTACTGCCACTAAAAGCCTTTTAGGAAAAAGAAAAGTCATTCCAGTCTCTTTGTCTGTTTTTGATAACTGCATGAGTATATACATTAGCCAAATTACAGAAAAAAAAAAAAAGAAACATTTTAAAATTATTTTAATTAAAATGTGATTGTACAATTGTTTAAAGAGATAAAAATAATTCTCATTCATTTTAATTAGTCTTCATTTTTGCATGCCTGGAGCATCTTCTCCTATGCTGGGGCCCTTAAACACTCCTCTAACTCCTCCTGCCTCTCCTGTCCCCACAGCTCCATGTTGCTGCCCCTTTGCAAGAGGCAAGAATGGGAATTTGGGGCATGGGCAATATAGGCAGCACGAAAAGAGAGAATTTCTCTGCCATTGAGAGTAAAAATGCCAGACTTATAACTGCAGAAAGATGGTTGCAGGTGCATATGCTGCAACAAAAAAAAGAAGAAAATGGGAGATCCACATCTGGACATGAAGGATTGTGTTGTTGCTGTGAGGGAGCAAAGGGGCTGAGCAAATCCAAAGGATTTGTGGGATGGCACTTCGGGTTTTGACAAAATAGTTTTATTTCGAAAACAATGCTTTGTAGAAACAGCATCTTTACCCAGGGCCTCACTGAGGCAGGGTTCAGGCTCTCTTTCTTTCCTGGGAATGGGCTGTCTGGAAAAGAGAAGGGCAGTAGCCTCAGGGTGGAAGTGGGCGTCAGAGGGGAGCAAACTGTGCAGCTTTTGTGGGGCTGAGAACCCCTCCATGGGAGAGGCTGAAGGCTCCAGTCTGCCTGGATTTGAGGGTTGGGAGTGCGGGGGGACCAGTCTGAGGAGCCTGCCCCTAGACAGTCAAGGTCCAAGAATGTTGCATTTGGAGGCTTTGACCCACTTAGTTCCAAGGCACAATCCACTGTTACAAGCCGTAATATTTAATTAAAGACACAGAAGAAGAGAAACGTGCACAAGCATGAAAAAGCAGAGCATTAAGGCTTCATTATGAACAATAACCCTTAACGCCTCTCCCTTTCACGATGGAGTTTTTGAGATAAGAAAGCAGTTGGGTTTGTCAGTCTGTTAGCTGACATGAGCAATAGTTACTGCTCTTTTTACTGGACAAAGCTAGAAAGCTGAGATAGCTGTCAGGTCTGCTGTCTGTTGTTATTACAATCTCCTCCTGCTTCACAGAAAATGTATCAGGGAGAAGAAAGAATTTGCCAAACTGGACAACGCAGCCAGGCAGCAGGACAAGAGTAACTGGGAACACCTCAATAGTCTGTGTGCAGCCCTGCTGCAACGAACTGGTGCAGGTACTGGAATGGAGGATGCATGGGCCAGTACAGAGCAGCCTATCAATATGACTGTTATGGTATCTATGATGTTGGATTATTTTTTTCGTGGCACAGCACTGTTCAAGGAGAGGACAAAAATGCAGTTCTCTGTGGCTGCCCAAGAGAGATGCTCCACAGTCTGGAACTTGCCATCCCTCTGTCACCACCTTTCCATCTCCTCAGACAGCTTTTTTGGCTTTGTGTGTGGAGCTAATGGCACTGGGATCTGCATGTACCTCAGATGATTTAGCAAGCTGCCAACTGTGTTACGCGCTAGGCACATGCTTCATCAATGAACTTAGTGCCAGGAGGATATTGCTTTTGCTGGGATTGAAACCAGAGAGTAAGTACACTGCAAATGATAGAAAGAGCAATGCCCAAATAGCACAACCCTCCCGCGGGAGCAGTCTGGGGAGCCCAGGCTGGGACTTCAGTCTAAAAAGTCCTCTAACCATTTTTAACTAGGAATTAAATACTTGCTTTCGGGTGGTGAGGACTGCATCAGTGGAGTGTCTTAAGTTTAAATACTCCCACTATAAACAAGGACTCCTAGACTGTAAGGTGCCAATGCCACAAAAGCTATTGCAAACTGGGTGTCTTGTTAAAAGTTCCTGTGTCTGAGCAATGCCTCTCCGGGCTGGAAGGTGCCCCGATGCATCCATACCTACAGAGAGATGGCCAGCAGCAGCAGCCACAGCATCACGGGAGTGCGACGGATGAGCCAAGATCATCTTTCCCAACAAATCACCCAAATGTTTAACTCAAATTGGACATAGAGATAATGCCCCCCTGTTCCTGGTTATGATGTTTGATTTTGTAGCTCATATTCCCATTTCCCAGTGGGCTCATTAGAAGCATTGTAGGAGATGATGAAGCAATATTTTTTAATCCAGGTGCTGTCCTCCTGTGGCATTCTCATTTCCTTCCTGTTCAGAGCACCACTCCCCACGAACAACACAAAATACTGACAGGCTTTGCTAATATCAGGAAGACAGCAGTACTGCAGACTCCCCCTCCCACTCCAATTTAATTTCTCAAATCATTCTCCCCATTGCAAATATTTCCTGGTTTGTAACAGCTGAGGTTTGAAAACAATGCTATGTGCTCAGATACAACGTCTTTCTCTTGTTTGCTTTTATTCCACTGGAGAAAATAGAACTGATTCATTTATTCATTGCATATAAATTAACCAACTGTTTGACTCTTCTTTTTTTAATTATTGTGTTGCAAAACAACCCATAGTTTGATTTTTACAAGTTTACTCATTGCTCATACTTGTTAACCAGGATGTGTGAACACTAAGGTGCTATTCATTTATTTACTAATCATTAATCTTCACTAGACTTTCTCATCCATTGTGGCATTATTTCTGCTTCTCAATTTGATGTCTCAAACTTTTCTTTAACAGAGGAAGGACAGATCATTAGTGGTAAATAATAAACAATTAAAGATAATTGTCCTTGTTTTCAAAGGTAACTTTGTTCTTCAGTCAGAGTCTTTACATAGCTTTTCTTTACATGAAGAACAGCTGCTCCCTTGATACAGAGACATACTGTTTTTTATTCTCTGTTCAGGGTGGTGGAGTGACTCTCCCCACGTTACTCAAGATGACCACTTTGAACCACTGTCCCATCGGTAGCTATCCCACTCACCTCACACCAACCTTTTCCATCAGATCCCTCCCATTCTCCTTTCCTTCAAAAGCTGCAAGCCCATGCTCACTGTAAATCACTCCCTATCATGATCCCAAAAAAGCAATTCACCCTGCAGCCCTGCCCACTCGTGGTGGCTGGGGCAGGGTGGCAGGGGCAGAGGAGGCTCCGGCACACAGAAACGCAGCTCTCCTCCTCTACACAGGGACCCCTCTGATCCACTGCTGTGGCTGGGAAACAAGAACTGCCTTTTGCAAAGTATTGTGAGGACCGACACTTTCATTTTCACTCCCCACTGATGTGAAAACAGGACCCTTCAAAACTCTGATCAAAAAGCTCCAAAGAAAGAAGCTGTTCACCTGCCTGAGAAGAGCCCAGCGGTCAGATTTTTTCACCAGGACACAGAAGAGTCTCAATTCAGGTTCACACCCTGTCTCTACGGCAGCACATCTTTAAACAAATACCCCTGGCAGCTGCTCATGCTGTGTCCTGACCATTGTAAAGTAAGTCCATAGCTATCTACCCACAAGTTCAATCCAAATCCCAAAAGCTTCACTGAAAGAGACTTATTTCTGTTTTTAAAAAAATGGTCTCACTTACTAAAGCACCATTTATTGCTCTTTGAAAAAAAGGGTTGGCCGAAAAGTTGCCAACTAGGTCTAAGAAGGATTGCTTAGAAAGTCTCTGCCAGGATTGTCTGGCACAGAATGTGTTTTCTTGGGGATGCTCATTAAACTGCAACAGTCACTGACTTAACCAAAGAGCGGGGAACAGTTTGCCTGGACCACGACAGAGCAGAGGGGTGATCAGCCAGGAGCTCTCATGGTAGGGCAGGGCACATCACCAGGGGTAGGCGTGAAAATAGTCTCAGCCTTTAAACCAAATGGGCTGGAACAGCAGTCATCCCTATGGTGGAAAATGAGCGTAGCACCGGGAAGCCAGCAGTGACTGTAACTATTGGCCCTGGGTTGTGCAGCACAGAGTGTGTCCTCCAGCAGGAGCAAGAGATGGATTTCTGGAGGCAAATGAGGTGTAAAACTGTCTCTTCTGTTTTTCCATAGCTCTTGTGCATCCAAAGTGAGTGGGGCACCTCTTATGGGTTGCACAGGCAGCAGGGAGTTGGTGGAAGTGCTTTACCAATCAGACAGAACAGGATTTGGGGATATTTGCAACATATTTTGGTTAGCTAAGCCAAAAGCAGAGATTCCCCTCACCTCCTATCAGGGACCCCATCACAATCCTTTTCCACCCATGCTTTGTGAGTTAGGGGTCAGCTCAAGCCTCTTGCACAAGGTGACACTGTGAGTTCATCATTCAATAAGGAAAATAACCCTTGATTTCTGCATCACTGCTTAGAGCTGCACCCCCAAACCCTTCCTCATGCAGGGCTGTTGGCAATCGCTTATTTTTCCTTTCTCATTGAGATGTTGGTAATATCCACACAGAAGTGAAGAAGTATTATGTCACCGAGAAACCTCATGTGTTTTATGAGATGACAGTTCTCTCTTTCTTAGCAGTGAGGCACATTCAGAAACACCCCGGGGTTGTAATTTCCTAGATGACCCCACGTTTAAGTGCTTCCATTGCTCACTGTCCTCAAGCACAATTATCGCCACCCATCCACAGTCACCGGAGGCACTTCTGGCTATAGGTTTTCATCATTGCATTGTAATCAGAGAGATCAGCACTGCTGTCACCCTCTGCGCAGCATTGATGAGAAGGGAGAGGCATCTCTGGGTGCCTCCCCGCCATGCTGGGATCATTAGTGGGCCCTTCCTTGCTAGCTAGGCCATCACATTAGCCTTCCTAAAAAGCACAAATGCAGTACTGTGCCATATTCAGGAAAGTAAGTGACTCACTGATGGCTATTATATAGATTAATCCAGAGTTTTTGAAGTTCCCATTTCTATGGGAACAATGGCTGTGATCAGCCTCACCTCCCACAGCAGCCAACAAACCCTGAAAATCTCCCAGGAGTGATGCATTAAGCACAAGGCAAGAAAAAGGCCCAGTACTATTTTTTGTGTTGCGGTACACAGCTGTTTGTAGTATGGAGAGTCAGTTCTGGCTTTTATCAGTGAGGAAGGGATTGGTGTTGGATATGCATGGGATGAGGTTTTCATGCATGAGGGTTTTGCTGTTTGATTCCCACTGAGACAGGGCCTTTAGTGGCAGCCAGGAGCTGGTTAGTGAAATTGTAGCCAGGTTTGGGAGCATTTGTATAACTGAAACTCGCTCACCATGCTTGGTCTGATGAGACCCACCTTCAACACCACAGACCATTAACTACAAAGGCGACCTGGCCATCGAGGTACAGTGTAGATGTTTCCATTGCACACACAGGCAACACAAAAGCTTGCAGTGCTGCCCCTGTGCCTCCATGGGGCTGGGAAAGGGTGCTAAGTAGGGCAAGTAGAGCATCCCACTTCGGAGATTCAGCGAGGAGGAATTCAATAGGTTATAACATATCTTGGTATTGTAGAGCAAGCCAGAGAAAGCCTTGCAACAGCACATTTTCTGATTACATTAATAAGAGCATGTGAAGCAAGAACTAGTCTCACATCATGAAGCTAATGTTTATTTTCACTACATTTGCTATTGAAGGCGATGTCTGAAAGACATGAAAGTCTCGTGTCCCATCACACTCCCTTCCCCCTCATCTGCCATGGAGACAAGAGTTAGCTCATGTTTCTCCCGGGCGTGTGACCTTTGTGACTCCTCCCAGAGCAGACCCGGACGCTTCCTCACAGCACTGGAGGGGCTCATGCTGCTCATTTTCACCAATTCATCATCTCTGTTTCTTTATCAGGCAGCCTACAGCTGCTGGACTGGAGCAGAGGGAAAATGCAAGCTGGTGGATAGAGCCAGACCACAGAAACCCCGATACACCAGGAAAAGGGAATATGGTTTGCTCTGAACTCAGACCAGCTCAGGGCAAGATAGGTGGGATGAAAATAAATGGCTCTGGGGAAGACAGAAGGCAGAACTAAAAGTAATTTCTTTTTTATTTTTGTTTCACTGCATCCCTTCCTGAATAGTGCCTTTGCCCCCGACTGAGAAAGGCAGCTGCTGTGGGTCTGAAGAGTCAGGATCAGCACTGGCTAGAAATTTCAGTTGAAGAGCTAAAAAACAGAAAGAAGAAAGGGAAATTCATTCTGCTGTTTCAGTTAATGAAACTCTCCAGGGTCTGTTTTGAAATGACCCAACATGAAGCTCAAACATCTAAACAGAATATAAGTTATAATGACTCTGTTCAAGGGACATTTTACTCCTGTGCCTACTATAGTGCTTCCAAGGATTAATGGGTAAAGGGAACAAGGTAGGAAAGAAACCTGCCTTAATTAGGGCACCCGGAGTTTCACGTGAAAAAGGAACTGAGCAGTCATTATCTCAATTTCCTGGCTTGTGCCATTAGATTTATAGGGATGGGGCAGGACTTTTGGGAACTGGTGGAAGGTACAGGGGGACATGGCTACAGGTGCTGTGGGCTGGCTGGTCTCTGCTGCTTGCACATACACACATGCTGACATGTTAAATATAAAGCTGTGGATTACTCCTAGATATATGCTGGAAGAAATGAGATAAGAGCAGGGCAACAAGGACAACAGGAGGACAGGAGGACAGAAGAACAGAGGGTTTGGATGGTTAACCTCTTTTCCCGAGCTCCCATTGAGTTTGCAATTAAGTCAAGTCTTACAAAAAACAATTTCCCAGGGAAATGTCTCTCTTGTCCAAAGATTTCTGAAGGGGGAAAAAATATTGAAAGGCAGATTTCCAGCCAGTTTTGTTACTGGATAATGAGACTGTCTCAATAATAGCATGTAAGGGCAGGATTTCTTCAGCACCTGTGTATGAGGAAGCCCTTTTCTTTCCTGCTTGGATCGAAGGAAATCTGTCTATCAGGGAAGGAGCAGCTCTTTCTCACCGCATTCCCCAGTGCAGGCTGCGTTCGTGTATGCTGCATGCACACAGGATGGCTCTGCCTCACTGGAAAATTCCAGCTTGCCATCAAATGGAAAAATCGATAATGACAGAGAGAAAGGAGAGGAGGAGATGGGGCAGAGGATTTCTGCAAATATGATCACTGTGGGACTGGGAAATCTTTCCTAGTCTGCACAGACTGCAGGGCTCCAGCAGATAAGAAGCCAGCCCTGGTATTTTGTATGTGCGTAGTGAATTCAGTCTGGAAGGTGTAGCACACAGGTAGTGTCCACCACTGCTCAGCTAATAATTTAGTAAAGCGGTAAACTGAGGCACAGAGTGAGTCAGAGGTGTACCCTGACTTACAGGGAGTCACAGCCAGTCCCTCATTGCAATCTCTGCAGGGACTACGGGCATATAATCACATGCTCCCAGCCCCGTGCCAACCTCATGCAATGTTATAAACATGGGGGGTTTGGCCATCACCAGCATGGAGGTGTTCATCATGTTTTGCAAGGGCCCCCAGATCACCTCGGGCTCATTAGTACACACTGTTGACATGTCTTTTGGAAAGTTTCTTAACAGGGAAGTAACACAGAAACGCCAATCACCTCCCCTGTTGGAACACATATTGAAATGTTTTTCCAATCTGTCAAATTATTCAGTGCTTGTTAATTATACATATCAGAATCTGCTCTCCATCACATGCTCAGGCCACTGAGCTGAGAAGACCGGCCCTGCCAGCATGTGGACTAATGAAGCCTTAAAAATCCTGTCTGCCTACATCAGAAAATAATTCACCTTCATATTTAGACTAATTACAGGAGTTCAGAATGGCTGGGCTGGCTCAGATCCAAGGCTGGTCTGCAAAGGAAACCCTCTCTCCAGCTGTAGGCGGTAACTGAAACTTCAGAGAAGGGACTCAACCCCACTCTACATCAAGTTGCCTTGGGGCAAGAACATCAGAAGGGAGAACACCTTTGGAGTTGATGCTGTGTCCCTGATACTGGGCAGATGGGGCATCTTCAAGGCTCAGGGTCCAACCACAAATAAATTAAGTAATCACATAAAACTTTAGGGAACAGGCTCAACCTCATCTAATTTCCAGCTCTCCCCATTCAATGTCTACCCAGGAATGGGGCCCAGTGTGATTCAGATGCACTCATTTCTTTCCCCATGGACACGCACACCCATGGCTGGGAGATGGTACCCACAGCTTCAAAGGGTGGAGCTGAAATCAGGACAAGGTTCTGCAAAATTTGTGAGTCCAAGGCATCAGCTGGTAACTTCACTGATGCGAGCAGCACTTCCTATGTAAAATATTAGCATGTAGGTAGCCAGAGTCTCTTAGCAGGGAAATGTACTTCTTTCTTTAACTGCCTTCTCAACTCTTTCTAGGATTTATGATCCAACAGAAAGTACACTCACACACTAGCAATTTTCAATTAAAATTGTAAAATGTGAACAAAGAACAGGCAACTTGTAAATAAACATCTACCTTAAATTTAAAAATTGCTTAAATAAAATCATGACTCAAATCAAAATAGTAATTTTTTTCCTAGCTTAGTAGCTGACCTAGTCAGCTTCACAGTCTATATACTTTTGTATAGCAGCATGCTGGTCACCAAGAAGAAACAATATTATATCAACTTAAAAGATCAATCACACTGTGAGAACAGCAGAGATGAACAGGGAGAACTGGAAGCTCCAGGAAAGAAGCTGTGAGCAAATCTACAGCCTGAAGTGCATTCCCACCAGCCACACTTTAAAATAACAGAAGCTTGTGAACATGTCAGTGAAAAAGAAGTCATTTGCCATGATCAGAAAAAGTGGCAGAAAGGACTCAGTAAGTGCTTTGCTTCAGAGAGCTCACCTCACTCTATTACAGAGAGAAAACAATTTATAGTATCACTCTCTATCCTCAGCCTCCTCTTTCAGCAGGGAGAGGCAGCCTGAGTGGCTAGAGCAAAGCTGACTTCTGTTGTCCTATGTGCAAGACCCTCACACATATCTGAGCACTGATCCACGCAGCCCTGGTTTGACCACAGTCTCTGTATCTGACATCCACAACTACCTCTGACTGCTGCAAAGCCTCTCCAAGAGCTAGAGACAAATTCAAAACCACATCCTGACCCCGGGCTTCTGCTGCAGCACATACATAAAAGGTTGTGAGCAATTATTAGGTCTTAATGAGTCACCAAATCCAGCTGAGCTGCTGTGAGCAATTGGACTCATGTTGAATGGCTTCACTGCGAGTGCAAGTGAAACCTCCAGCCAGCTTGAAGAGATGCAAGCTGATGGCTTCCACTGGGCAAGCAAATTGTTGCAAATCCTAGTCCAGGAATCTGACTCTTCTGCAGTTGAGTCTTTTAAGATTTAGGGATCAAACTCAGCCACGAGCATTTTGATTGGTTAAATCATGCAGAAATTTGAGCTGGGCATCAGGGAAATGAGCACCAGTCTCTCAAACCCCACTCTAGCTACTACCTACCAGGTTGGCCTTATTAGCTACCAGTTCCAAACAAATACCTTTCCCATTTACAGTGCAAAAGGACCAGCAACATGAGCTACCCAGCTCACAAATGCATGTTTGGTGAATGCTGCAAGCCTGGCTTAGCGTTCAGGAGAGGCAAAGAGCAACAAGTGCTTTTATGCTGGCCAGATGGCTTTTCTATTTCCCTGGCAAAGGATGCCCAGGAGGATGCTGCAGGCCCATGTACACTTCTCACCTGTGACATCCCTCGGTAATTTAGGCTTTGATTGACAGCGGTGGGGACATGGGGACCTCTGCTGCTATGTGCCCAGACAGCTCAGACCCCTTAGCCTTGCAAGAGCCAGGCAGGAGAGAGGAAAAGTGCTTTGTTTAGCAAAGAGCCATGATAAATGACCCTGTCTCTGCAGCTTGATTATCCTAGTGATGATGATTTGTCACTGCAGGATCCAGGGTGGAATCTCTGTGTTGACAAATGAAAGCTTTCACACCTCTGATGGGACGGTGGGGGCAGATCTCGCTTCTCCCCTCCTTTGGCCAGCACTGGTTCTGCCATTACCTAAGGATAGGTATCATAGTGGGAGGCGAGGAGTTGCTGCCTTCTTTCACAAAAAGCTAATTTTACAAGCAGAAAAAAAAGGGGGGGGGGGGGGGAAANGCCTTTTCTTGTGATTGCTGTGGTGGTTCAAAGCAGAGAAAAGGCCTTCAGGGCCTCCATTTCTCCACTTGAAAGGCTGTGTCTTCAGGCTGGCAGGAGGCAGGAAAGTGAGAGCCTTCCGCTCCCAGAGTCACAAGTGGGTGCTTGTGGGAGCCCAGCAAGGAGGCAGAGCAGCCTCATGCATAGCACATCAGGGTAACGTTAGTGATTCTACTAGCCTCAGTTCTTCATAAATCTGCTGGGTTTCCAGCACATCACCCCGTGCCTCAGTTTCCCCATCTGTAAACCAAGGCTTGGTGACATTTCATTCCTCTCAGGCTTAGCCCCGGCCAGCCCTTCAGATGGCACCTCACCCTCCTTCCCAGAGGACCAGGGAGGAATGAAACAAAAAGTGCATCCTGGTAAGGTTCGCTCTGAAGTGGAGCTGCTCTTGCTTTGGTTGGGGCTGAAATTTTTAGATGAAGGAGCTGGTTCTGCTGGAAATCACCATGTGTGAACAATGTATTGCAATTTTTTTCAGGCAAATATTCACTCTGGAAATGGATAATATGCACTCCCAGCCATGGATCAGAAATGATACCTCGGGCTTATCAGAGCAATCATAGCTCAGCAGCAGAGCTCAGGTTTTGAATACTCCAGACTACAAACATGATTCAAACACACGGAAGGAATGAACTGGAAGAAATTGCAGTCCAGAGCAAATTTCAGCTACCAGAGAAATGATTGTTGTGAATTATGTGCCATCCCCAGGGCTGACAGATCGACAAAGCCCTGAATGCTCTGTGCTGGCTGGGAAGAAAGTACCCAACCAGTATTTCTCCTCTGCCTTTGGAACATTTGGCTTTCCTTTCCTGTTTTTGTCACCTGGCAGCTGAATTATTGCAAAAAAAGGGTTTTAGTGTTTTAGATGAGGGCCACAGACCCCTGGAAATATGTGGAGAAGCAATGAAGAGGCAAACATCTGTACTCTCATAGCCCTGGAGCACACACAGCTGCAATCCCTCCTTGTCACTTTGGCAAATCCTCCCCTACCTTGCCCCTCAAGCTTGTACAGAGTTCAGCTGCCACTTTAATAAGAAACATGTTTTAGCATGACACAATGAGAGCTTTTCAGCAGATTTGTCTGGGGGGTGGGGGGGGTTTTGACGGAATTAAAGGGAAAAAAAAGTTTTGACAGAGTGCATTAGTCTTCTTTCAGACCAGTGGGAATTTATTTCTGTTGGAAAATTGACTTCTCCACTCCCACAGCTCATCAAAAACATTAGTTTTCAACCCAACACATACCTGGGTTGGGTTTTTTTTGTTTGTTTTTGGAAAAGACTGGGTTTCAACCAAAATTCAGCTGAAAATGTCCAAGGAAATATTATAAAGGGGAGACTGGGGAAGTGTTTTGGGGTTTGTTTTCCACAGAGGCAACAAAGAATTCCAGCCTTTTGTAATACTTCAGTACACTCAAAACTTCTCTGGCTCTCAAGCTGCTCCATAATCCAATTCAAAGTGCTAGCATCCACCTCGGCACCGAGTGTAGGGGACTGGACCCAATTCAGCAAGTTCTCAGACACGTGTCATCATCATATTGATTTTCCTGGCTTGACAGCATAGGTTAAATTCTCTGCTGAACTGAGGTCTCTGTACTTTACCCACTTACTTAGTCTCAGGCAAGTCCCTTCCTCTCACAGTCTCAAGATTCACGCTTTGCTGGAAAATTTTACTTGAATAAAGACCTTGGGTTTTGAGTCCATAGTACCTTGGAGCATTCATTACTTCTGCAGGTCTCTAGAAATGTCATCACTCCTCCCTGCACACCGTTAAGCCTCTCCACATTTCTTTCTGAAGATGGGGAGCCCAGAAGAAACCCAGGGATGGTAACTAGCAGCAAGTATGCTAAGCAGAGGCAGGAACAACGGAGAATTTGCAGAGACCTGGCTCAAAGGCACAGCAGGGGTTATTCAGAAGAGACAGGAGGGGATGAAGGAGAGGTGGGGTGGACTGTAGGGCAATATTTTTGGGATTGCTGTTGAATACAGGCAGCCACCAGGCGGAGGTTGCACTTTCTGCAGGCAATGGGGAGAGTGGCGGTAAACATTTTGCAATAAGCTTTTTCTGGTGCCTCCCTCCATCACCTGAGGACTGTTCCTTCTCGGCTCCTTCATCTTCCTCACGTTGGCACTGCCCACCTTGCACATGTCATATGAGTATTGCTTTCCGTGTGACACATCTATACATACAGCCAGACTGAGCTTTCCTGAATTTCAGTAGCTCCTCAGCAAATTGTCAGCAGGACCAGCCATATTCTCTTATCTGCAAACAATATATCTATGTGGATGTTTCCCTGTCTCTTTATCAATAGCTCCAAAATACATCATTAATGAGATCTGGAAGAATAAATCTGAATCCTGTCAATAATTATCTTATTTTTCCAGCCATACATTGCCTCATCCCTTTTTGCCTCCATAAGGGTGACATGCAAGACACCGCACATTGTGTCCTACTAGATGAAAGGCTTGTCAGACTTAACCTAGTGCACTTTAAAAATTGTACTGAATTAATTTCCCAAAGGTTGGCTCAGTGCAGTACAAGCCTGTCTGGAATGCAAAGCAGCCCTGAGTTTGTGCGGAGAACTAAGAAGTCTGGGCAGAAAGTGATGATCAATTGAATTTCCTCTTAAATATGATTGAAAAAATATTATGCACTGCAGAGTGATCATTAGCTTGAGTGATCAGGGAGAGCACTCAAGAAGCCAATTTTCCATCCCCAAGCCACACTGTTTTGTTAAGCCTTCCCTGGGAAAGAAGTGGGTATAGCGAATGTATCAAGTAGGGATTGATACTAAAGTCAAAGACTGTAGTTTGGCTCCTCTTCCAGAGCCTAAGCTGCTTTCTAATCCCAGATGCTTTATATGTTGCTATAGAAATAATACAAAGCTCTGCTTGAGCCTTGCATTATACACCTCCCCCTGTGCTCAGACCTTTTGCGATACGGTGAAATGAACTGGCATCTCACCATGGCCTTGCCAGGTTATGCCCTCCCCTCTGCCGGCACTGCCTGGCTGCTGAGAGCCCCCCAGCAGCCTTTGGAAAATTTTCCTCTGCTTTTCTTCAAATAAGCCACAAAAAAATCCTGCCTTCCTCACTCCGGGAGGAAACTCTCCACTAGCACTGGTCTGCAATATATGATAGGCACTATTCAGCCCTGCTTAGCGACATATTTAAGGTCCTATTATTATTATTTATTATTGGATCTTGCAAACACTCCCCATGTGGAGCCAGTGCTTTATGTGCCTGGGATCAGGGGTGAGTACTCCCTTTCCAGTGGTGCAAGCAATCTACGTCCAAATCTTGCAAAATATGAGATACTAGACCTGAAAATTGCATTATAATGTGACAGCAACTTTAGATCACCTTTAATTCCCAGCATTTATCATTTCCAATTTTTTCTCTCTTCTCCAGACCCAGAGTTGCACTCAGCTCTGGGAACCCTTGCTTAGCTTGCAGGAAGGAAAAAAAGTAGTTCTTAAGAAGAATAGGCTCAAAACTCCCAACATCCTAAAACATTTGATGCATTTCCTACATGACCTCAGCAGAATATGTAATGTAAATAAGTTATGAGCCGAGAAGAGTCTATTATCCCCGAGTGGGAAATTATTTTTAGCAAGCATTACTGTGGCTTTAGCTATTGCAAGGAGGAATGGATCCCAAAATCAGGTGAATGAACCAACCCACACAACTCCACGTGTGTGTGTGTGTGTGTGTGTCCTGTGAACACATGTCCACACTCTGCAACATGGATTTGGCAGTGAACCTCATTGCCTTGGGAAGCTGTATGAAGCCAGAGAGGGACTCATTTTTACATGAACAGTGAGAATAACCTGAATTGTAATAGTTAATGATAAACAAGATATCAGAAGTCAGAAGAACTCCACATCTCAAATCAGTTGTCAGTTATAAAGGATTAAGAAAGTGGAAACCAGATTAGTTCCCATCCATTTGTTGATGATGAAGTGTAGTCTCTCTGAGGTGCCGTAATGGTCTAGATGGATCTTAGGTCTAATCTAATTTGGCAGTTCTTATGTTCTCAAGCGAAATAACCAGAAAGTTTGGAAAAATATCCTCTTACAAATTTTCCCACTGCATCATTCTCTGGCTGGGGAAGGTTGCTGCTTCCTTTAGATCCTGGGCAGTTGCTTGGAGTCACAGCTAACAAATATTCAATATGACCTTACCATCCACTTTGACTCTTACTATTTTATAAGTTCTTCACCTGTGCTTTGCCCTCAAGTAAGTGGGTCACTAAGCAGTTAATAAACTTCTCCAAAACTTAATTACTGGTCATCTTAGATGATCCTTTCTCATCCTCTTTGGTTTTTCCTTTGCTGGAACTAGAAGAAACACTTGCTCACATGATTTTTTAGAATAGTTGCTGCTACTACAGCTTCACCTTCTTGTTTATAAAACGGTATCTCACACAGGCAGGAACACATGCCTTATTAAAATGAACTATTCATTAAAAAGCTGTCCATTAAACACATGAATTATGTGAGCTCCTAGGATATTTGATGTGGAAGAGAGAGACAGAGATCTCCATGGCCATGTGTCAGCTTGAGACTTCAATAAATCTATCTGGAGTCCATGCTCTAGCTGGAGGAATCTGGGTGATGTGTGCTTGGTGACTCTGTTTCCCCACTTGTAATGCTAAACTTACAAGAACATTAGCGTTCCCTTAATGCTAAACTTACAAGAGTAGGTTTATAATTAGGACTATTGCTATATCCCACAAAAAGCAACTTACAGTTGTTGAACTGTGGCTTGGAGCAGTACAAAGAACTGCAAAGTAACACAGTGATTTCTTTTGTTATAAAGGACAAAAATGATCTAGATTCAGAAAGAAGTGGTAGCTAAACACTGAATGATTGAGCAATAGGAAAGGAACACGTTGTGCAAAATGAGCATAATTACTGGATAGGAAACAGTGTGTTGTTTTTTAAAACACAATATTGTTAACTGTTCTACACCTGAGAAGGGAGGACAAGAGGATTTGATGCTGCGATTTCAAAAAAGAATTGACAAACACATTACTTCAAAACAATTCTTTTTCTCCTGTTATGAATAAGTCAGTGGCTTAATGTGCAACTTCATTTCCCCAGAGATAAAGGAAAAAAAGTCTTAGAAACACTTCTGTTCTTTTTAAGCTTTAAAATAAAAATCTGATCCTGTTTGAACTGCTCTTTTTTTTATGGCTTCCCATCATAGTCAAAAAACATCTGTGCAGTCTCCAGCTATATCATTTGCTCCTGCACTGGCCTTCAGAAAAACAGCATCTATATTACATGTCTCTGTTTACTGTAATTCTCCACTGCACAATTTAAAAACTGAATAACGGACTTTCTTCCAATGGGATCTATTGAATGCAGTAATTAAAAAAGAAATTGCTACATCATGAGCTCTCTCTCAATCAATTGCCCTTGGTAATGTTAGTTACTATTGCTCTGGCCAAAATTAAAAGAAAAAGAGACCAACTGGAAAAAAATAATCTAACTATTTTAAGATAAATACAGGCAGTTGGGAAATGCAAAAAGTTCAGCAGAACTTCTGTAAGAAGACATTAAAAGAGCTAGAAGTGCATGATGTAGTGAGAGGATTACCCTACAGCTGCCTGATGCGACAACTATACATGTTCCTCCAAAACATCTGTCTGGTCTAGGGATGTCTTGGCTCCATGTGGGTCTGGGTCCATACAAAAATGTAGATAAACCCTCAGTCACAACATTTACATGCTGACTTAGCTCAAACCCTAGGGCCAGGTGTGTGATTCCCTGGGTCTATGGTTTAGGCACCTGAAAGTTATTCTCCACTGACTCTAAACGGTGCCCAGCTCAGATCTGGATGTCTGCATGCCTTCAGCTGGGACAGAATACCCTTGAGACTACATATTTCTTGTGTTGCATGGATGGACTTTATGGAAGGCTGGATGCTACAGCCTCAAATATACCCAGAGTTTAACTCTTAGCACAGAGCAGCTGCTGAGTGCCATGCCCAGCCGGCGTGGACGGACAACAGAGCAGCCCAAGAGCACCTGGGCTTAGACTTAATGGATTTATTTCTCCTCTTGAGCCTGCACTAGATTTAATCACAGTGACAATATATAATGACATCCAGTTTCACCTCACCTATCAAGCCCTGCATTCCTACAACGGCAAAATGAGAGCAGGTCACCAGAGGACACAAGCAATAGCTCAGGGGAGGGAGACTGTGCTGGTGCAGGGCTTAGGTGATGCACCGGAACTAGGCACTTCCTTGCTTATTAGAGTTTCTTTGACGGGTGTCACGCTTATCCTGCTATAAGCCTTTGCAAAGAACTTCTTGGCTTTGGCATTTTCGCTGAAATCTGTTAACCTGGGCTTTCATGTACTTTCCTGTGGTCAGGGCTATTTGGAAGTGCCAGGAGGGGGAGAAGGTATTTTGTGAAAAGGGAGGCAGACTGGGTGACATTACTATTTAGCAGCTACACCTGAGAGCATCAGCTGCTTTGCCATCTTACAGCACAGCCGTTCTGGAGCCACAAGTGGATGGGGAGATAGCCTTTGCGCTCCTCTAAGAGGTGCAACTGCACAATCACTGAGACAAAGCCCGTTAGGCAATGGGGTCCCTACTCACAATTTTGATAACCTTGTAATACAACTGACCCAGCAGAGTTACTCCAGACCAAGGTGGGCATAATTAAGAGGAGAACCTGTGCTTCAGTACTAGCTTCACCATCACCACCACAGTTTTTTTTTAATTAGGTCATGACACATACTATGTTCAGGACTTTGCAAGACAGCTTGTTGGATGAGACAGGCCACTGAACCCATGCTCTTTCTCCACAGGTGCAGTGTCTATACAGTTATTTATTTCAATTAAGCTGAGACACTCACATGAAGATGCACTGTAAGACATGGCATCACCCCCAGGCCTGTGGCACTGAGGTCCTGATTCCTTTTCCAGTTTAGTCTCAGTGACTTCAGTGCTGTCCCTACTGATTTAGACCATTGTGAACTGAAAAAGATTCCAGCTCAAGACTCAATAAATATTCATGTCTCTGGAAAGACTAGGGACAAATTAACTCTTGAAAGGAAAAGCTATTTTGGAAATGAACCTAACAGCCTCTAGCCTTGAGAAGAATAGGTTTTTGAAAAGCTCTCTTTCTTAATTTTTACTTGAGCATCCAGGGCATCATACAGAGCTTCCGATAAAACACTCTCCAGAGTATTTAGCCCATCAGTCGATTCAGTATTCACCATTCTAAGTGCTATTTAGACTTAATTAAATTGTGCTGGTTTCTGAATAAGAGAGAATTGACTGTTCAGCGTGCTTCCCTGATTCATTTCTTTCTATAGTAATCAGGCAACAGATATATAGAGTGCTCATGTGTTCCTTCTTCATTAGCAGAGTTACTGGGAATCTCCCTGTACCCTCCTGGGTCTTTCAGCGGTGGTAGTTAAGAAGCTATAAGCAAATGCAGAAGTTCCTACTCTGCGAGGCTCAAGGATGTTTCTGGGAGCAGTCTGCATTCCTCATTAGCAAGCATTTGTTAAGCAAGACTTTTCCAGAGTGCTGTTTCTGAATAAATAAACCAGCTTACTGGGAATTGTGTGCAAACCTGGAGCATCTCTGCTCCCATTGAGGCCTTCTTAGTTATAATCATGCACTGCCTTGTGTCACTGAGAGGAGACACAGAGCATCAAACACAGTGGGCTTTTTACTGAAATACTTTTCTGTTAAAACAGAAACAAAGGAAAAAGTTTCAATCCCGCCCAATAATAGAAAAGACTTTGAGCACATCTGCTGAATCCGAGGTAGCCATGCACCATTAATGGGGTGAAATTTAACAAGTCCAAATGCCAGATTCTGCACCTAGGACAGAGTAATGCTGGGCACAAGTACAAATTGGGAGAGGAGTGGCTAGAGATCAGCCACTGGGCTTGTCTCGTTTGGAGGAAAGGAGGCTGAGGGGTGACTTCACGGCTCTGTACTGCTCCCTGGGGAGTGGACGTGGAGACAGAGGTGCTGAGCTCTTCTCCTTGAGATCTGGTGATAGGACATGTGTGTGATGGTCTGACAAATTATAGCCAATGTCTCAACCATTCATTAAAGAACTTTGGTGGAAAAGATGCCTCTGTAAAAATGCTGGAGTTGTGTGAACAGGACAATGTGGCCAGAGGAGAGGGCCCCATGGAGGGTGGGACCGCACTTCTCCAAAGGTTCAATTCCTTATCGTAAGTGACCATGAGAAGGAGCACAGCGTATGCGCCTGGAGGAGGGGGCCCCACAGAGGATGGGACTGTGCTTCTATCTTAAGGGTCATGCCAGCAGAGAAAGAGACGCAACTCCCCAATGAACCCCCCCAAGCTCACTGACTGATTCCAGAGAACCCCGGGAACGTGAACTGTGCATGTCGAGACCACCTAGTAACACACTATAAAAGAAGGAGGAACGAGTTCTCGGCACGCGCCCTCCGGAACTGGATCTCTACGCTGGCTGGACTAGTGCTGGACACAGGACTGGTGAAATGCTTTTCTTCTCTCTTTTTCCTTTGTGTCTTTCTTTCTCTCTCTCTTTTTCCTCTCTCTTTTCCACAGTGCCTACACCTAAACATAAACCGTTGACCAAGTCTGAGACTAGGAGTGGATCTAGCTGCCCCTGGGCTCCTGTTTGAGAAGGAGTCCAGAAAGCAAGGGGGTCTGCTCTGAACCTCATGACTCAATGGGAGGGATCCCCTTCTGACACAGTTTCATGTTCCTTTTTCCACTTCTTTTTCTACACCTCCCTTCTCTTTTCAAACAGTGGCTTAATGACATGATGCAAAGTTCATATTGATAAATTCACTTGTATTTGGGCAAGGTTAGCTAGGTTGAATAAATGTTGATTGTTGTTTGAACTCCCCTGATGTCATTTCACCTCAATTCTGACAAAGGAAATCCATGAACCTGAGTTGCTCCAACTTTGGGATGTGACAATGTGGGAATGGTTCAAAGCTGCACCAGGGGAGGTTTAGACTGGACATTAGGAAGCATTTCTTTACTGCAACAATGCCCTTAACAACATGCTTTAACTTGGTCAGTCCTGAAGTGGTCAGGCAGTAGGACTAGATGACCATTGTTGGTCCCTTCCAACTGAAATAGTCTGTTCTATTCTATTCTATTCTATTCTATTCTATTCTATTCTATTCTATTCTATTCATTCATTGGCACTCTCAAACCTCCCTCTAGTCAGGCCAAAACCTACAGAACACCCTCAAGGAAACCCCAACATCACAAGATATCTCCTTATCCCACACTGTTCTGCAATGCTAAGGCCTTTGGTTGAAAAGACCAAAAGTCTTAAAAACTCCAGTATCCCAATGGGGGAGCAAAAGCCACACAAGCTTGTCACTAGAGTGCAGAGGACTTGGCAAGGTGGAAATGCCCAGATGGAGAAATGTTTCTATGCTCCTGACTGCATGGGGGAAATGCAGCTCAGGGATCCAAATCCAGCTTTACTGGTAAGGGCTGCTGTCTGCATACACACTCATAATAAGATTTTTCTTTTTCCACTTTAGCTGAACAAGACTGAAAATGAAGGTTGCATTCTCACCTTCACTTCTACCAAAAAGCTATAGCCTGTAAACAGGACATAAGCCCTTTGGGGAAATTTCCTCTTATCTTACACTGTTCTTGCCCTTGGAAACAGTATCTTTCTCAGAGGCACATTGAGCTCAAAGCCAACTGCAACAGCTCTTTTTTTCCCCCCTTTTTAATTACAAAAGAGGGCTAAATTCATCCTAAAAAGGCTGCATCCTTCATTCTGGGAAAACCTGTTTAGTTGTGGAGTACAAACCTTCCAGAGTCAGGCCAACAGTGCAGGATGGGGCAAGAATTTTCCACTGGATGGTTTTGCTAATGGGATGTGCCCATTTTAGGCAATCAACATTTTCCATGGACATTTCTCAGAGGAGTTTTCAAGGAGATGTGACTCTGGGGAAAGTTTCTGGAAAACAGGAGAAAATTGTTTCCAAGCTGGAAGGAGAAAAAACAGACAAAAATCCAGCACTTTAAAGTGGCTTAATTTTTAATGATCTCCTTCCTCAAGGACATATTAATGAATTTTCTTCATATGTTACAGAAACATGCTGAGTAAAACTTACAGTCCAGCCCAGTTTCCAAGACAAAATAAGAGGAGACACAAAGACATGTAAAAGGTTTGATTTGAAAAAAAGGTCCAAATTTAGCTGTAACTGCTTGGTTCCAACTGTGAGACTGCAATGAAAGACGAAAAAAGTCCCAAGCCAGGATAGATGCATGCCCCTTGTCTGAAGCTTTGGCTGAAGCTCATCCCCCAGGAGTCTTGTCACTTTGCAGACAGAGGAGATGTATTAGCCCCTTCAGAAATCAATTCCTCCTCCTTCACATAGCCACTTCCAGCCAGACTCTGCCCTTTGACTATGAATCAGTTTTTAATCCCTGCATAAGGGCACTAGATATAATGCTGATAATTCTTATTGTATAAAAAGGTTTTGTCATGTAGTATTTTGCTATTCTGCTGAAGATTTTCCTTTTGCACCTCTTTCTTTGCTCGTCCTTGCAAACTCAAAAAAAGCCATTCAAACCAGAAGATTCTCCTGCCTTTCTGAGCGTGGGGAAAGTCAGCATTAGCCACACACACGCGCGCGCACACACACACACACACACCCCAAACCATAAAACTGACACTGGGCACGTTTTTTTTCAAAATGAGAAATGTGTTGATAGCATTTCTAGGCTGCAAATGGACAACAGCTGATGAAGTATTTTTAACTACATATTGAAACACTAAGGAAGCCAGTGCTGCAACTTGGAATCCAGTCACACAGCAAATTGGACCACAGATTAAATGTGAATCTTTCTTTGGAAGCAGTAGCGATCTTAGTAGCATATTGCAGTTCTATCACATACTAGTTGTAGGCTTGTTATGTAAAGAGTCAGGGCCTGTGAAAACAGACCACCCAGAACCTCTGAAAGGAAAAGTTAAGAAACATATTTCTCCATTAGAAAAAAATAATTCAAAAACAACTTCAAAACTGAACCAAAAATGAGAAAAATCTCTGCTCGTTAAAAGTTTACCACTGTTGAAAAAGTTGTGAAAAACAGAACTAAAGGTCCTTTGATGCACACTGAGAACTGCCTTTTCCCCACATTCAAATTAACATGTGGTTCTTTGGATGCCAAACAAAAAAGAATATTTTGAGCCCCAGAAAAAGTGGTATTTTGGACCAGCGGCTGCTGTCTGAGAAATCTTCCTGATTGGGTTACTTTATTGGGACAGTTTGAACCCAAAAGCACATGGATTGTTGGGGGGAACCAGCCACAGAAGGCACACAGCACATCCCGCTCTCTGAGGCATAGGAAGGCTCACAGGTAAACTTTGAATTCTTTCACCAGTACTGTGCAGATTATAAAAGGGAAACTTTCATAGTGATGGAGTGTGTTGAGCTGAAAAGAAACCTTCCAAGGACAGGTGTGGGAGGCAAAAAAACCCCCTTTCAGTTATTTAGACCATTACATATAAACCTGGCTTTTAATTTTTGTTTAGACTCATGCTATTGGGATTCAGGGATAGCAACAGTAAGCTTTCAGTTAAAGCAGGAATTAGAACTGGCAGAACCTCCCTGCTGCCCTGAGATCACACAATGAAACTGTGGTTTTCCCTGTAAGCTTTTAGGAGTAGAGACATCTCTTATGCTGCATTTCTAATAGGTCTGCTACAATGGGTACTAAGTTTGATTAGTGCTTCTTTAGTAGCATTGATTATGATTATTAACCATATTTCATAGTGACTTTTTTCCCTACTATTATGTCACTTACAATATTTACTTTGCTTAGCGAAAATTATTGGCATATGAGATCTTGACAACAGAATAAGACCTACAAATTTCAAACTGCTTCCACGTACAGAACATGCTGTCATAGTCTTTTTGCAACCCATCTCCCCTCCCAGCAATACAATTGTCTTGTTTTACAAAGAGAGGTCATATAATTTCCCTGACACAGCTTCAGCAGTGACTTACAAAATCTGGATTAAACTCTTCTAGCTTCTTTTAATAACTTGAAGCAATGGGAGCAGTACCATGTGTCCAGACAGAGCCCTACAACAGTTGCTGAAAACTTCTGGATTCAATCTCAAGATACTTTGATAGTGTGGGGAAGACAGTTTTAGACACATCCCACATATTTTTCCTGGTCCAAAGATGCTCTATCACTACGATCAAGAGGCAAAGGTGTTGCTTGGATGAATGAGATACTTTACTATGGTCTAAGCCTAGTAGCCTGGCTATCAGTGTTGCCACATCTCATGACAGTCTTCAGGCTATCCTCTGTTGACATCTGTGGCAGTATTTGTTTGCCAACATCCCACTACATGATTCACAAGAAGGATGAAACAGCATTCCTGACAGTGTCCAAAGGGCTAGAATGAGGAGTCTTTTATCCTGAGGCTACACTGGTGGAAGAAGAAACTTTAGGACCTGACATTGTGCAAAAGTTGTACTAGTGAAATGTCCCGTAGCGATCACTGACTACTGCTCGATTCTCCCAGCACAAATTCTGCACTATCCCACTGCATCTATATTGTCATGCCGCTCTCATTGCTGAGTCCAAGCACTCCCACACTGCTGCCTTTGGCAACACAACTAACATCTGCAAATGAACTGACATGTGGCCTTGAAGAGCTCTCTTTGGTGAATACCTAATATCTCTGACTCTTGCCAGTTGGGAATGAAGGAAAAAAAAAAAAGTTGAGTTTAGCATGGGGTCTAAGTTCTTTAAAACCATGAAAATCTGGTGAAGAGATGATCTGTATGTGACCAATGGGCTGGAGAGGATTTTGCTGCATTCATGCTATAGAAAGCATACCCTAAGGGGCTAACCACCACCTGGTGTAAGAGAACAGCCCTGACTCATCTCAGTTCCCACACAGTGCAGTGGGCTTGCTGGCTCTGCATCTGTGAAGCAGCTGCAGCACCATTTACTCAGCTGGAAATTATGACTTTCCCAGTGCTGTGCATCCCCCACCACCCCAGGGTCTTTGGGGAGCTCTGTAAATAGGACCTGCCAACACTGCAGCAAGGACAAGAGCATGCAGGTCGCTGGAGGCAGCATGGAAATTCAGCTGGCACTGCCAGCCCTAAATGAATATTTTCTAATCAAATTTTTTTGGGCAGAAAATTTGGCTCATGAGTCACTATTGGTTTTGGGGGGCAGTTTCTCCAGAAAATACAGAGTTTATTGTTTGTTGCAGAACAGTGCAATGCCAGCAATCAAAGCTATTTCAATGGACAGCAGATTGGGCCCGTTTGGAAAGGCCTGGCAGGAGCGTATAGAAGCCGCAACCTAGCTGTCCCTTGACCCCAGTCTTTGCTGCAGGCAGGTTCCCAGCCCACATCCTGTTTGCCATCATGCAGCAAGGCGAGGATATCCCACGATCCCCGTCCTTTTTCCAAGGCAGGAGGCAGTGGTGTATCATGGGAGATGCGAAATGCGAAGGCAAAAGGATGAATGTGGCATAATAACTATAATTCTTGTGTGGACTGAGGAAATAGTTTTAAGAGGAAAATATTTCAGCAAATCTGTCTTGTCCCTGCAAGAGGACAGGAAGGAGGCCATTTCTGCATGCCAGAAAACCTGGGCCCTCATTATCTTACTGCCCTTCAAGGTCCTGATGGACCTCGCTCTTTTTCTGTATCATTCAGACACAGCTGAACAGCGGACACAGGTCTCTGTCCTCCAGCAGATGCCAACACTGTCCTTCCCGAGTAACAGCTCTGCTCCCACCAGCTGCACCAGCCGACTCTCCTCCAAATCCCCAGACAAAAGCTTGAGAAGTGACCAATTACTCTAACAGAGGGCGTGATAATTAGCACAGAGGTTGAATAAGCTTGCAGGCTGTCTGCAGCAAAACGGCAAAAAGCCTATGCCCGTAGAGAGACTCTGATTGATACTGTGACTGACGATAGCGCCGTCATGAAGGCGAAGGCTGTGAAATGACTGATGCTGCTTCCTACCATAAATCCCCCAGATATATTTTATCCAGAGCCAGGCCGGCTTTTACCAGCGTAACCAGTAGCAATTTCCCTGATAGATAGCAAGGCCATACAGTGAACATCTAAAATCCGTCCGACAGAGATGAATGCTAATTAATGCTGCTTCTTAAGAGCTCAGGCAGCCCAGACCTGGACGTAACCTTGTGCAAGGAGCCCTTTCAGCCACAGATGGGAGACAGGACTTACCAGAGGTTGCAGTGCTGGGGAAGACACTGAGATTTATTTGCGTGCCCACATTGCAGAAACCACACTGTGGAGAGATCTTTAAGTAGTGAGTTGACCTGCTACAGGATATTTTAACAAATGTAATTAAAAGGGACTATTTTTGCAGAAGACAGTCTCTGGAAGGCTAATTAAAATATTGCTGGCCCTTGCTTAACTTGCTCAGCTTTCCTTCAAGAGCTAATGAAATGCAAAGTGTTGCTCCCTGTTTTCATCTGTGAGAGAGTTCATTAATGTACCTTTCTGCACTGGATTAAGCCAAGTGCTCAGAAAGAGAATAAATTGAATCTCAGTAATTGAAGACCAACATTTTTTGGCTGAAATCCGATATTGGAAATGAAATCCTAAAAAAATGGAAAAATGGGAGGTTCATGTGTAAAAAGAATTGTTGGGTCTTTGGTTCCATAAAGAAAAAATGAGCATTTGGGGGGCAAGCAGACACTTCCCTCAAATTTTAGCTAAAAAACTAAGAAAAGTTTTATGAAAAAATGTTTGGCTAGTCCTTCAACAGGCATTTTGGGTAGAGAAATCCCCTGAGAAAATATTTTTATTGTTTCTTATTTTTCAGCTTTAGTCCTGAGGATACATATCATGCACTGCCGGAGTGGATGCTCACTGAGCAGAACAGCTAATTCTTAAGCTAAAAATATAACTATTAATATAAGCAGGTAATTTTTTTTTTCTGTGCCAGTGGTTTCTAGGAAGTTTCTTTATTCTTTAAGCCTTGCACTGCAATTCAGATTTGAAACTGGGTCTTGCTTTCTTGCTTTAGATTAGAAAGCACTTAGTTCCTGGAACAGCAGAATAAAGCCTGGTTTACAAAGCTGTTTCTTCTGTGGACTCTTTGGTGTCTATGAGGAGATGAGCTAAGGATATTTTTTTTCTTCCACAACCACATAAACTACCCCATCTTCTTGAATGTTGTTTCCACTAAACCATAATAGATTTGAATCCTTAACCACTAGGTCAAATTTTACAGAAATTGGCCAATGCATTCAGAAGTGAATGATGAGGACTAACAGACACAGACACACACACACATGGATGTGCACCACCATGTTCCTTTGGAAACCAGGCTACAGACAAAACGACCCCCCATCAAAATCCAGCTACATTTGAACAGTGGAGAAACTTCCTGAAACCAGTAAAAGATTCCAAAAAAGCTCTTGATATTCAAGCTGCCATCTGTAAAAGTCTAGGTCTCTCATGTTTAGTGAAAGTTGTAGGTGTTAATATATGCACAGGCGGTATACATATCCACGCCTCTGCTGTGCCGCTTCTTGGCACAAACAAAGAGACTTTGCTCTTATTAGCAGCATCTTATATCACATTCTGAGCTTCTGTTGCAGCTTTATCTGGGATTTTTTTCTTCATTATTTTCTCTATAAGGCCACAATCTGCAACTGATAGCACAGATTTTTGCAATGATTCCAGTTAATGACAAATAAAACCAGTGAAACAGATCACAACCAGCTCTAGAGTCTGTATATTAAGCCTTTTTCCTTGGAAATAAGTGCCCATGAAAAAAAGATAAAAATTTCTAAATTTGTTGCTCAAAACCAGTGTTGTTCAACAAATATTTCTGTTTAAGTATAACTCTTGAACTGGGCACCATGAGTTCTCTGTATTCATGAGACAGTATGTCTCCATAGTCATCTGCTGTTATTTTTCTCTCTTACTGTGTGGTCTCACCAGACTTCAAAATATATGGAAATATGAATGTGATTGCACTAAAGGAACGAATATGGAAAGTCTAGAGACTGTCAGATTTGCAAGGGTAGAAATAAGGTTGTAGGAGATCTTAAATTTTATTTCCATACTCTCAGATTGTTAGCTTTCCTGTAAATCTAACCAAACTTTGAATTTCCTGGAGTATTACATGTTAGCTCAAATCTTTCTTGCAGTATTCTCCCAAAACGTTTTTTGGCTATGTTATTGCGTTTTGAATTCAACCTTACCTCCAATTTAATAATTTTATTCTCATTTTGGATGGGGATTTTGAAAGATTGTCAATGTAATTTTATTTTCAGCTAAAATAAATCTCATCTTGTGATTAAATGAAGCTTGTCTCACAGGGCATAGGTCACATCCTGCAAAAACCACCAACCAGAAAAAAACATCTGCTGCTGCCAATGTTTCTGCAAAAGTGAATGAAAAGATCCTGCAAAGGCAGCTAAGCAGAATGTAGCCCAGGAGTTACCACGGTATTTATAGACCATTTTTTTAATTGTGCTGGAAATGTTAACTTGGATAAATAATTCATGCAGTGAGTTTGATGTTCAGATCACTCCTGTAAGTTTAACTAATTACCCCCATAGCACCTGTCTGCATTCAGCTTTCCTTACCCGCTTAATGAACTAGGAAACTGAGGCACGGGTGTCAGGAGAGTATAGTAGGTTGGAGCTGAAGAGCTTCTTGATCTTTGGAGAGCTTTTTAGAAAATAATTCCTAGTTAATGGTACTTATTTATTCCTTTTTGACATGTAACAGGTTGGATGGCACTTTATAATCTTAGGCATGCTGCATAACCCTTCCTGTTCCTTCTCCCCTTTGTGTGCATTGATAACAAGCTCTTCTGGACAGAACAGGCAATGGCAGTTGCTGGCATGTTTTGACTTAAAGAGAAGGAGAAAATATTTTTGGTGCCAGGAGGTGTCAGGGAGCAAAGGATCTCTTCGCCTGTTCCTTCTGGAGGTGATGCTGCTGGATATTCACAGCCCTATTCAGGCTGGAGGCACAGTATTAGGTTTTCTGATAAATCCTGTGTGACACTCTTGATTTTCTCTGGCATGCTTCAGTTTATGCACATCTCAACTTCAGAGTTAGGGGAAATTCTGAAGACAGATAATTAACATGCCCAAAAGTACCAGTGGAATTCAAGTGGACTGGAACTAGCTGCATATTTATGCTTACTCCAGGAAAACATTACAGAAATCCAGGAAAAGGCAAGAAAGAGGAAAGCTTTGGGGCTGGAAGGTGGGATTGAACTGGGAGAGACTCTTGTAGCTCTTGGTGGGCTGCCTTGCTCCTCTGGTGACTATGTGAAGACAAATACCATAGGAGGGGACTCAGGCTGGGGACTATCATTTTGCACACAGCATCAGGATGAGGCGAGAGGAGAGCAGCAAGGAACAATGCAGATGAAGCCTTGAAATTGGTAGGGCCAAACGGGGAAGAGCCTACACAGCACTGTCTCCATGCTTGCCAGCTGAAAGCCTGTCATGTGCAAGATGCATCATCGCTTCCTCAGAGACAGATGTTCTTGTCAGCTATAAAACACCCCTCATCCTTCAGCAACAGCCTAACTTACTCAGCATTATGCAGAGCTTGGTTTCAGCTCATAGCTTAATGTCTCCCCAGCCGAGGGTGAAGAACCATAATGGGGTCAAGACCAATTATCTCATCCTTCAGTTCTTTTTTGGAGGTCCACTGACGGAACTCAGTTGCCAGAGAAAGGGAAAGGACAGGCATGTTCAAAGACTAAATGCTCCTGGGCGGTGACTAACCCTCTGCAGCAGGGTGATACAAGTGAGTAAAACTCCTAGCAGAACCCCCTGCAAGGTCTTGGCCAAAGGATGCCCCTCAACCTGGTGTCTGGGGACTAGCAAAGATGTTGCAAAAGGCCAAATATGGATGGAGGTGAATCTGGTTTGGCACTTGTGGGCACTGTCATTTGGGAAACCAGTCAGCTTCTCACCAAAGACTTTGTCACTTGCTAGGATGGAAAACAGGTTGCAACAGCCTGTGGTGAGCTGCAAACATGATCCATGCAGCTGGGGCTGGCTCACCAGCATTCACGTCACCCCAGCTCTTTCTTATCTCACAGTGAGTTGGCATGAGCCAGTGAATTACAAACAAGGGCAATTAGTCAGACAGGCTGCCATTTACTCTGCATCCCCATTCTCTTGCATGCATATCTCTCTGCCAAGCACAGCCAGGTTCATGAAAGCAAATGAAAAGGAAGATGAGACAAAGTTCCTCTGATGGATTCTTCTCCCTTTCTCCAAATGCGGCCCAAGTAATTTTTCAGCCATCGGACAGGATCATGATGACGTCTCCCTTAAATCACTAGTACTAATGATTTCTAGCTTGAATGGGAAACTTGTAATTGTTGGCAAGGGCAGATAGATAGCAAGGAACAAACTCTGCCAAGAATTGTCCCAGTACAGGTCTCTGAAATGTCTTGCTTTTGGTGGAGTGCAGCAGTCATCAAAGCCTTTCAATGTAACTTTGTTGTTCAACTTTCCTTGTCTGACTGAGCAGGAAACTACTAAGCGCTTTACGTGCTTTAAAGCCAGAAACAAAGCTCCTGCCTACCTGCCTGCCTGCCTTTTTGTTGGCATCCAGTATTCACAGAGAGTGAAAGAGGACCTGTTTCAATGCCTGCCAGCGGTCTTCCATGTACTTGGGGAGCTTTAATGCTGGTAGAGGTCTGTTGTTCTCCTCGGAGTATTTTCTGAGGTCCAATTTATTCGTTCAGCCATATGGCGACCAAGTATCTCTCAAAGCCTGCAGTGCTTTCAAGAGCTTGGCTTTGTTCTGTGACTGGTTCTGGCCAGCTTTGCCTAAAAAGTTCTCCATGGCTGCTCAGCTGGATGCCTGCAGATGGTGTGACACTGTCCGGCTAATGAAGACGTGTAGTGTAACCAGGTCCCATGCCAGGGACAGGTACATGGCCCTGGCAATGGCCTCTTGGAGCCCGTCCTGCTACCGCATTCACAGAACATGCTTCCTCCCTGGTGACTTTCTGCCACAGTGCTGTGTCAGTACAGAAAGACACCGATTTGTAACACTGAATATGACTTTGCTTCATCTTTCCTTGCCTCTAAGGTATTTCCAAGTTTTTACCCTCAGCTCTGATTATTTCTCTAGCAGTTCCCATTTCCGAAGTTGTTCACTCTTGCTCCTGCTCTTCATCTCAGCTGTCATCGCTGTCAGCCCATCTCCAATCTACTTGCTTTGTCTTGTAGCGGAAACAACACTCTGGAATCACACAGCGAACAAGAACCCAACTTCCCCTGGGAGACCCATCTTCACTGGCAGGAACATCAGAACATCAGTCACGCACCATCAAGCCAGGAGGACGAGAGGGGAGGGCTTTGCCAGTTACCACTGGCCACTTTCCCTCTGGTGTTTTTTGGTAAAGGGCTCTGGTGACTGAGGGACAGTGTGGGACAGTGCCCAGCAGGTCAGAAGGCAGGGTCCTTGGTCATATTTCCTTTGCATGCTGTCTGCCTCTGCTGAAGGGACTGCTGAAACGCAACCTGGCTCCCAAGCAACACAGCATCCACTCCTAAGGACTAGGAGAGACCGTAACTTCTCACCAGGCTGATCTCCTGTATGTCAGAGGCCCTCGTGCTCCTCTCCTGACCATTTCCCCCCTTTCCTGCTGTGTGACCTGACATCCACATGCACATCTATCCCACACCACAAGTGTGCCCCATCACTTGATGGGAGCTGTGTGCAGTGTTTGTTGTAAGCACACTGATGCAGGGAGGGAGCTAAACAGCCCTGGAAAGAGTATGAGAGAAAATGGCTAACAGGTCAGGCACGATGCTCTGCTGATCCAGGGGTGGTTTGTAAGGTGTAGGTTGAAGCAGCCTCGCTCCAAATTGTCTGTTGCTACCCTCTCTTGGAGACAGCATCCTAAATCAGCCAGTTTATTGCTCTGATCTGGTGTTTACTCTGGTCCACAACTGTGGCAACATCAGAGTAAATCTCTGCACCTCAGCCTCAGTGCAATATGGACCTGCTAAATTACTAAACACTGGCAAAGTACAGTGGAAATAGAGGGCTATAATACACCACTGAGTCTTGCAGGCTCTCAGCCTGCTCCTGAAATCATTCTAGAGGTCCATTTATTTGTGTGTGTGTATATATACACTTAAGTGTATTTGGGGGTGTGAATACGTGTGTATGGGATGGAAAACAAACAAGTGCATTGAATAATGCATGAGAGAAATGGCAGATTACAATGCTTTTTTCTAAAATAACTAATAGCAGCAATAAAGGAAATACCTGAAAGGGCTGTCATCCCATTTGTCAGGCTTGAGACAGATTTTTCAGGCCTGTACCCAAGGCTCCCTCATTGCAGGCCACAAATAAATCACTGCCTCACCTTGTCCCCCCTCCTCTCTAACTCCTTCCCCACTTCTGCCTGTTCTGCCTGCTTGTGCTTTGCTGCCCTGCACCCTATAGCTGCCTCCCTTGCTTCAGCCAGCTGGGTCCTGTGCTTAATAGCAGGATTTCTGTCCACATCTCTGCTGTGAAAGGGGAGGTCGGATACAAGAGTTTTCTCATGCAATGAGCTCACTGTCCTGCTCTCAGTGCACCAAATACCCACGCTCTGCTCAGAGACCTACTTACAAACATGGATCAGCAGTTAGATCTCATGCAAATGGATGGGAGTAGTCAGAAAAACCAAGTGTTGAGTTAAAAGACACTCTTAGAAGAAAAAGAAAATAAATTTATTTAATGTGCCAAAATACAGACACACACATGGAGAGAGATTCTGTAACCAGCCAGTGTAAACAGGAGAGCTAGAAAGACAAGGACCAAACAGAGAGGGATAAAAAGTGGGTTCAAGAGATGATTCAGACAGAACAGAAATCCTTCCACATGTAGAAAATTCAACCTAATGAGTGAGCATGTAAACTCTTATTCTGGTCTTAGGTGTATTACACTCCTTAACCTGGAACACTGGGTCTCCCCTGGGGACCACACTCCAGCATGCCTGCACAGTTTAAAAGGCCCTCAAAGGCCTCCAAAGCAGAATGGGAAGAGCCAGGGTCTCTCAAGCAATATGTGCAAAGCTAATAGGGCAGACCAGTAGACAAAGGAATCCGAATTGGTCCAGTCTATAAATTATGATTCTACTCATGTACACTTTATAAAAAATTACTTACTGCTTAATGGATAAAGCTGCAGTCACAGAAGTTTAGGAGGAAATGTGTCAGTAATGCATTAGTGTCAACAGATGGAGCCTGGGAGAGTGAGAAGAAAATGTGCTCTAGTGTGCAGATCGCACTCACATGCACATCAGTGCCCTCAGGTCTCCACATCAAGGTAGGCAGATGGATGGGGAGCACCATACGATTTGGAGAATTTAGTGACCTATTGATAAAAGGTAACAATTGAAATGGCATTAACACAGTGCTTCCTACCCAGATTGATAGAGGATTCATAGCAGAGGCTGCACTCCTGTACTCTTTGGTCACTTGCCCTTTCTATTATTCTGTCCAACAAATCAGCCACACGTGGCTGTCCTAAAACTCCTGGTCTAGCTTTCTTCCTAGCAAAATGTCTTTACCACAGACAATGCCAATTTGTTGAAGCCAAAAATATCTGTGAGAAAGAATCAGTTTGATAAATCTCCTGCTGGAGGAAAAAAATGTTGAAAACCTGTTGAAAGCCCATTTTGTCATTTTCAACAAAACCAATATTTTTTGTTTGGAATAACTTCTAGCTTAGAAATGTAACTTAGTTTATACTACAAATGTTTTTTAAAGGTCAAATGGAAATATACAGCTTGAAGACCCAATGTTTTGACTGGCTCAAGTTTTTCCTTCCTCAGTTAGTGATAAAAAAATTGAGATTTTTGATTCTTTCTTCCAATTCAAAACAGGAAAATTATTTAAAGATTATTTCAAGATGAAAAGACCATTCCCACATTCCCATGCAGCACAAATTCCAACTGAATTTTGTGTTATGGCAAAGCAAAGCACAAATAAGAAAGGACGGCAATCATTCAGAGGTGGTCCACTGAGAAACATGGTGTTGCATGCTTCCTTTCAAGAGACCTGCCTAACCAGAAGGACCAAATCCTTCATTTCAAAATATCTGTGTCTCTGCAGAAAGAAGTTTCCCAGAAATTTCAGTGCTACTGAAGAAGGAAAAGAATCAAAGCTAAACACGTGCTCTGAACCGGCCTGCTAGAAGCTATGAGCCCACACATACCATCTACACAAGTCTGGCCCATGCCTATGCCACCATGATCACCCATATTGTGGGGATCACCGATGTGGTATGATCCCACATTCCACATCCACAAAGGAGTGGAGCAGCTTCATCTCGCAGGTAGGTGCCCACAGCACAGGGGTCCGTGTGAGTGAGTACAAGTCTTTCATACAATATGGCCTTGGGGAGCATCAGCAACTGTAAACCTTTTCCCTAGGAATATATGTTTCTGTGTGAAGTGGCATTTGCCTGTTTGGTAGAAGAATAGATGGGAATGTCAGCAGGGGAACCAGCACAACGGCATCTCTGGGGAAATCACATGCCCTATGAATTGTACTCTGCTTCCTCTAAGTCCTCATCTTACTGTGTGCATGTCTGCATGTCATACATGTATATATGTGTTTCATATGTGTATGAAGTTCTTTTACTATCTTCTGGTCAGAATTTTCCTCCTCAATGTTCTCCACAAGCCACGGGAGATGCAGGACTGAGCAGTGGATAGGGAGGACTAAGGGGACTCAGTGTCACAATAATGTTTTCCCAGTGCCCAGGGTAAGCGTTGCCATCCCTTTCTCATGCTCTGAACTTCTTTGTTCCAAGTAAGGCATGGGATTCTCCCCTCCAAAGAGCATTGCCTGGGAGACATAATTTTTACAAAGCATGTTTGCCTTTTCCAAAGAGCATTGCTACAGAGATGCAGCCCTTCCCGAGGAATATGTCAAGCAGTATTGTCTGGAGAACAAGAGTCTCTCCTATCTGTGGGGTGGGCAAAGGGGCAGCTGGGACATTTCCCAAGTCCTCTTACAAACTGCAGTTTCCTCTCTGTCCCCCATGTACATGTATGCACGTATCCTGAATAGGCTGAAAGGCTGGGGAAAAAAACACCTACCATGACAGTATTTCCAAGGCTTCCAAGTTTCTGCTCAATTTACCATGGCAGTAGGAACAAGACACACTGCCACAACCTGACGCTAGCCCACTTGCCCATTTTGCCTGGAGCCTTCAGTGGTGCAGGCATATTGCTTAACATAATGAGGTCTTTCTTAACAATATCTTTTGTTTCCTTTTTTCCCTTTCAGTCAGCCCATTCTTCTGCACAGGTCCACCACACAGGCAATTATTTCTCCCCTCAAAGAAGGGAGAATTCAGCCTGATCTCTGAGAGCATAGCCCCTTTAGGATGGCAAAAAGCCATAGAAAGACTAGAAGATACTTTAAAAATTAACGACAAGAAAGCAAATGGAGATTCATTAAACAATGTCACTATCACGGCAAAGCCTTGGCTACAAAGCTCTGCAATAATTAGCTGTCAGGAGACAGAAATACAGTTGTATTAGGATTTATCCTAATCACTTATAGACCACTTCTCTTTCAGAGGTCTGCCAAGCTTAGCTTCCTGGAGTTGGGGGATTTTTCTCACTTGTCTTGAAACACTCTTGGTGGATGATACTTCACCCTGAGCAGGCTGCTGAGCTCAACGAGTCAGTGAGTCATTCACTCCTAGCAGGACAGGCCTCTCATGCCTGCAGCTCAAGGACTGCCCATCCCACTGCTACTACCATAACCACTTCCTACTCTTTCGGTTGCTTTTTTCCTAGTTTATAACTTGCTAAAGGAAATACAGGAGGTTTGTGCAGATCTGCCAGGGGCAGCTCTATTCACCCCTGCAAAGCCAGTAAGTCACTTGTGTGTTCTGTAAAGTTACTGCTTTGTTTCAGCTGCAAAAGGCTTTTATTACCCACAACCCTAAGCAGTAAATAACCCAGAGGAATTTGCTTGCACCCTGCCTGGAACAGAAGAAGATGGTTTACTGGCTTGGCATGTTGTTGCATCTTTCCTTTTGGGAAAATTAAAGTCCTTACCAGTTTGCTTATAAAAGCCAAAAAAGGCAGTGAGAAGAAGCCTGTTTCCCTTGAGGGACTTTGGCAGCTTAATCCACACTGAGAAGGAACCTGTTGAATAGTCGGTGAGAATTCACAGGAGTACCAGCAAAGCCCATATTTTTCAAATGTCATTTTATGTGATTTTGTTATTTAAGAACAGAGGTTTTCTGACATTTCAGTGGACAGCAAAGCATTTTTTGACAACTGACAATGGAAGAAGTGCAGTAACAGATCAAACTGCAGAGCTCCAGTTCTAGTTGTTTGAAACCTACTCCTTTGCCTGGGTGAGAAAGGAAATCTTTTTCGTCCCAGATTTTAGTGGGAATATTTTCATCAGGAAAGAGCTGCACAGAAAATTCTGTTTTCTCTGGAAAGGTCTTCACTAGTGGAGAAAAAATTAACTTCACTGTGATGAAAGACAATCCATGGGCATGTATAAAGGAGTCACAGACTGTGATCTTTACAGTATGAGGTTGGTAAGGGATCCCAGGATCCCCTGCCCTTCATTACGGTAGTATTTGGATTGAAATTTCTCTTCCATGTCAGCGTAGACTTTAGACTTGCATGAACCAGGAGAACTGGGAGGCTGTGGCTGCTGTGGCCATTTCAGTTCACTTTCTAGTCAGTGGGAAGAAAGCATTGCGGTTCAGGGTTACCGTTCCTTTTGCTGCGGGAAGTGTTGGAGCTGCAAAAAATTGCTCCAAAGTATCCTGCCTGGGAGTCACTAACCACACACTAGCAGTCAGCTGCTGTGTTTGTGGGGAGCATCTTATGTGTGCTGGTATGTTAACCTGTCCCTTCTCCAATACTCATGTATGCAAAGAGAAGGACTTGTTATATGGTTACACCAACTGTTTTTCCTTCCTTCATATTTGCTGCCTTCTGCCTAAGATCATCTTGAAAGTAAGTGTTGTGTCAGGATTGAGCTGCACATCAAACACACATGACCCCTGAATATCCCATATCACTTGGTCATTTTCTACTTCACTGTTCTGGAGCAAAAATGTTCCACACTCCTTTGTCCACTGTGCAAAAAAGCCTTCCACATGTGCAAGGTAGGATGAGTTGGAGTGTCCATACCTATGCTGGAGGAAGGCATCTCCCTCCACCCCGCCATGCCTCAGTTTCCCAACTTGAGAAACTTCCAGACTCCAGTCTGAGAGTGAGCCAATGGTGTGAAACCACTACGCAACTGGGAACCTTGTGTTTGAACATGACCTCAAGCCTTGGGCATGGTAAAACAACCACCCCAGGAGAGGAGCTTTCCTTCATAAAACCCGTGTCACTTCTGTGACTAATGAACAGAAGTTTCACCAGTGTCAATGAAAAGAATACAAATGCAAGATGAAAATATAGGCCACTATTTCCAAAACCAATCCAACACTTTTGTTTTTTAAATAAGAACAAAAGATTCACAGTTTTGTTTGCTTGCTGCGAAACAACAGAGAAGGATCTTTGCCCAGTTATACTCTATTTGCTGCTGGGCTCTGCTATTTTGATAGAGAATCTAATTCATTCATTTGCCTGGAGAGAAATTCAATAGAGAAGAGACTTGTGATCAATACCTGAGCCAGTGATGGACCAGCACACTGCAGGCAGTCTATGCTCAGAAAGAATGAGGCCCAAAGCAGTGGGACTCTGTGCTTCCAGAGAGCCAGGAAAAACAGCGTGTAGCTTGTAGCTGTAGATTAAAGTTACTAGTTATTTATATGATCAAGGTCTGTGAGTCTACAACACAATTGTGCCAGGTGAGGTACAAAACACAGAAGGCATATGAAAAGATGGAAAGGCTTTGCACCAAGGCCAACAGCTGGCTATGGTGAGGGGAGAACAGCTAGAGAGCAATGCGGCAGAGCCGTTCAGTATGGCAGTGATTGCTCTCTGCTGATTAGTAAGCGCTGTCAAATTATTTCACAGACACCAGGAAAAGGATTTCAGGAAAGGAGGGTTTTCGGAAGGCTCTGAGGGCTCTAAGTTTGTCTGCACAGAGTTCCTATCATATGTAAGGACTAGCATGGGAGGCAGCACAAAAACCTTTGGCTGAAAACCTAACGGATAGGTGATGGGGCATTGTAGACAGGTCTGCAGAGGGCACTGAAGTTGTCTAAAGAGAATGAGAGAGGATGGTGAAGATCCCCCAGTAGGTCTCACAGGCCTATAAAGCCAAGACAAGTAACTTATGCTTGACACAAGAGAGGAGGAGCTAGCACATACATGTGCAGAGACTGGGGAGAAAAGCTTCTGGGACAGCCCAGCCCTGCAAAACGAAGACAAAACACCCATCTACTTCACTGCAGGCCCTCATTATCCATGACAAGCATAGCTTCCCTGATTATGTGAGAGACCATCCTCAGTTACAACAGAGTCAATTGTTTCTTCCTTAGTCTAGCACAGATTAGATGGGGGTTTGCATTTATGTACCCAGCTCTCAAATGTGTTTGGAATGACAAAGCAACCACAGACACAAGCCATTGGTTTAAAGCCAGCTGTCTGTGCTCTGAGCTTTGGACAAACAAACAGAAATCTCTACCTGAAATTATCCTGCTGCAGAATACAGCTCTAGCACCAAAAGAAGCTTGCAGGAAAGTCTGCTTGAAGAAAGGTGTTAAGACATGATAACCTTCTTTAGAAGGCAATGGCTGAATAAACCTAGAGTCCAGTTTTGCTGAAAGTCTGCAGAAAAAAAAAGGACACTCCATCGTCTTACTATACCCACTCTCCCACTTGCCTTTCTTATGCTGCCTTTGTTTGTAGATGATTTTATTCAACTAGAGCTGAAAACCTCTGGGGAAGTCTGTCTTTCAGTACAAATTTATTAATACATAGATATCTCCAGCACTTTCTTTTTAAAAAATCTAAGAAAATGGTCGCACTCTCCCTCCCTCCCAAAGCCTTCAAGTTCAGTACAGACAAAAACCAGAGCACAAGAGAAAATCTATACAGACTGCAAAGAAATCACTTTGCTGATACACAGAGCAGAAGGCAATAAATAAATACATTCTAAGCATACATAAGCAGATTTTGTAGAAATATTGGGAGCAAAATTTCAAGATTAACAAACAACCTGGCAATACTTGTGAATGCATGGCAGTGCGGTTGTGAGTATGTGTCAGAAACTACCTTGGGGCAAGACAAGTTTGTGGGGTATGTGAGTGTATGGAAATATATATTTCTGTAATAAAATTAAGTTGCATTTATGGTGAAAATCTTCATGTCCTAAGGTCAGTGCTTATACAGAACTGGAATGCAGATACCTGGTTTGTAGAAGTCTGAGGTCAAAAGGCATGAATCCCACTCTGGCCATCTGCGGTCTTGCCTGAAGGCCTCCACCCTCCTGGTTTTCTGGCATCTTCATCAGAAAACACTGGACTTGGGTGGTTCCCTATGTATCCCTACTTCTAGCAAGCCCCAGTGAGCCGGGTCATGGGAAGACAGCACTGTCTGAGGCTTGGCCAAGAGCAGCCCAGTTACTGCTGCCCAGGATGGAATTGCACTGATGTGTGCAAAACCAGAAATGAGAACAGACACACATCTCACACACCTTAGGCCAGTAACTGCAGCAGTGACTGAAGGATGCTGCAGGCTCTTTCCAAGGCTCTCGATTTGTTACCATTCCTTTGCTTTCTCTCACTTCCAGGAGAATTCACTCACACTGTTCAGAAAGGGAAGAAGGGAGATGACTTGCATTAAGTTGCATGGAAATTCTATCTATCTGTGCTGCCTTTAATATTACCTGCAACATCAGAATAGCTGAATCTATAAATTGCTTTCTGCAGTGATTTGCAAGACACTGAAAAGACTTCACACGGGACAAGAGCCTTTCCTAAGATGAGAGTAGGGAGAGATTGTAGTCAAGGAGAAGAGGTGGCTCCACTCCCCCTAGTATCCATATATGCCCATTTTACTTGGACTGCATTCAGTGCTACTGTTCCATGAAAGGTGGAGAAGCCCAACTGTATTGCCATCTCAACTGCTTCTATCACCTTTGAACTTCCCTCTGTGAAGTGTAGTGCTAATTTCATTTACAATAATTCCAAAGCAAAATCTTGGGGATTTTAGAGCACATTAAAAATTGATCTCAAGGCATGGTTCCTAAGAGAGTCTTTACAAAAAACAATAAACACACTCAGAAACAGTCTTCAGATAATTCCCTTACTCTTACTGCATATGCACCTTCTCTATTGGTATTTTGCTGTATTAGCAGACCTGATCTGAAATGGTAAATGAGCTTCTCTGGACACAGCATTCTACAGCTCTGTGCTTCAGTTCCTGCATTTGTGTAACTGCATATAAAACTACAGATATATCCACTTTCTATCTTTCATATCTTACTTTCCCTAACACTAAATACCAATTGAGATCCTGCAGAGAGCTTTGGGCAATATTGCACTGATAAATATTCACCTATTCCTTCTATTTGCTTCCTCCTGATTGTTGTTCTTCTTGCTAGCCATATTTGCATGAAAATAAGTCTTTATTGCTTATGTCCCTGGCGTGCTATTGCATTTAGAAGCTACAAAGCCTATAAAAGCTGCAGATGATGAATAAGCCACTAGAACAGATGCCCTTAGTAATTAAAAATGTGGGAATATTTTCATCTGTTAAATATAGTGCAATGGGCAGTACTGTTTCTAAGCAGAACCATTCCTGTGAGCTGCTCATGGAGATCATATGCCTTATAAGGTTGTAGTTTCTCATGGAAGTGAGACCTGGCTGGCATTTAGGTGGCAGAGATGGATCCTCTAATTTCAGATACCTCTGCCCCATGTCAGCTTCTCAGGAGCTCGGTAACCATTTCTGAGTAAGCAGCTTCAGTACAGTGCGTGTTGTACATGAGACTGTTTTTTAAGCACCATGAACTTGGTCCAGCTCCTACATTTTGCCTCCCTTGCTCTGCTCACCACTAGCCTCCTACTTTATCCCTCTATTCTCATGGCAAGAACCTCCATTGCAGTTCCCTGTGCATGTTCTTTTCATATTGGCTTATCGTACCTTTTTACCAAGCTTCAGGCTCGGAAGGCCTCAGCTGTTAAATCCTAATGCCTAAAATCAAAGGGCTTGTGATCCTGCCTGTAAAACACATACTTGGACTGTAAATTCTTTAGCAAGTAGTGTGTCTTTCTGCATTTGAATATTGTGCCTAGGTAGTACAAGAACGTGATTGACTGAGTCCTTCGGCAGAGCCATAGTGTGATTAATGACACTCTCCTTGTTTCCTTTCTCTGCTAGCGATGAGCATATTGGAAATGCCTTAATCAATATAGATTATGGGGATCAAGTCTTCATCTCCTTTCAAATCTGGTCTATAATGTGTTTCGTCTACTTTTGTTGAGCCTTTAAATGCCTGCCTTTTCCCTTCTGCTTTAATTATTTATCCCACTAACAGCATTAGCTCCCAAGTATGTTTTGGATGGCATTTGTGTTGCAAGACACAGACTAAACTAGCATTGATTTTGAATGCTATTTCTTCACTTGGAAGTAACTGTAGACAAGTTATACAGTCTAAAAGATACAGAATTTGCCTCTGATCTTCTCTACATTGACACAGGTCTTCTGTTCTTCATTATTGGCGGTTTTGGTGGAAAGGGAATTGGCCTATGAAAGTTTTGTCCCACTTCTCCACCTGAGGCCTTTTATGTGCTCTACTTTTGAGACAAATCAGAGGCAGGCATTGGGTACAGGACTTATTAGCACTAATTGCTTCCCAGGGTAAAATCAAACATCCAGATCACTAAAATGTCCTGCTCTGTTTTCATAATAGCCATTTAATTCAATGGGCAGAAGTGCAGGGAACTTTCCCAGGGAAAGGTAATACATGTAAATTGAAAATGTAATGGGATATTGGGACACATTATACCCAGCAGGTCTGCCAGATGTGATTAAACTCAGTTCCTTTACAAAAGTATAATAGTGCTCATTGTAGATCAGCAGAATAGAATCCTCTATTGTTCTTACGTTAGCACTAAACTGACCCTATATGATGGTACTGTCCAAATCAAAATGAATTTTTTCCTTCTCTTGTTTCTAGTTTGGGAAGATCCAAGGCTTATTGTTTCAGACAGTGCGACACAATGTCACTGGTCACAGTTTCCAACGATACATCCTGATTGAAAATCTTATTTTTGTTTGCTTTTGGTTTATTCCTGGTATCTGATAGCCATCAATAGAAAGTAGTTATACTGGCTCTACCCACTCAGAAAACATCTGGGCAAGTGGTGGATTGGAATTATGCTGGTTGTGGACCATCATATAGCTAGAAAATGCTAACAAACTTTATGAAGAAAAAGGGTCATTTGTTTTATGCTTCTCCTCTGTGACAGCTTCTTCTGAAACCCAGAACAAAGTCCCAATATATCACAGTTTTATATCTTGGCCCAGTGAATGATTTAATGGCAATGTCAACTTAGGCACAAGAGAGAAACTGAAACATATCCACTGCTTAAAACGGGGCATGATAACCTGAAAGTTTCTTTCTCCTCAAAGATGTCAATCTGGACGTTATCTTAGAGGTCCCTGCAAGAAGCTGCCTTGGGAAACAAATCACAGAGCCAGAAGACAGAGCAGGGATGGAGCCCAGAATATGGCAAACTTGTGTTGCAGAGGAATTGCCTTCAGAGGATGACTGAGGCTGGTCTGGCACAGCAGAAAGCTGCAGCCTGGGGTAGGAAACACCAATCAACATTGCAACTGGGTTGCCAGATCAGGAAGTGAGCAGTGGGGTGAGCAGAGAGCAGGAAGGAATAGCCAGGAATCCAGGCTGAGCAGAGGCAAAATGCACGCCGGGAGGCTGCTGTAGGGAGAGCGTGGGGAGAAGTTTGCCAAAGGAGGTGTTCAAATACCAGCAGAAGCACAGTATTCACATGACCACAGAGCTGTCACAGTGTGTAGTGCCTCCTTGGGAGAGACATTCATAGCACTGTGAGGGAGAGGGGAGGAACTGATTAGCTTTTCCTTCCATCTGCCCCTATTCCCTATTAGCTCTAGTTCAGTATTATCAAATTTTATACTATGGACACATGTATTTACTGCTGCTGGATCCAGTCCTGCCGCTGAAACCAATGTTTCCCACTTGGCTGCTTTTAAACCTTCCACTAAGCACAACACACAAATAATAAAACCAGGAACGTCACTAGAAGAATCTCAGTGCCCCTGTGGTCCAATTTCCTCCTGGTTTGTTTCCTTTGCACAGTCTGGTTAGGGTAATCAAACAATCTGGGGCTTGCTAATGACCCAGCCTGATCTCTCCTACCAATGCTGCAGGCATAAAATACCATGTTCTCCTGAATCAGGCTAAATCTCCTTAGTTTCTTGGCTTTATCCTCCATCTTCCAGGCTGGATTCAAAGCCAGTGGCAGGAGCAGCAGAACATCAGTTTGAGATTCTGAACACTTTACTTCTGTATCTTTGTGTCTTTGGCTCTGTGTATTCACCCTAGACAAGAGCATAGAGTTACAGAGGCCTTAGGAAAGGTATCAGACTGCTTGTCCCTTTAACATGTGTTATGGGTTCGTGTGGTGCATTTTTCTTTGGTAGTGGGGGAGGGGGCTGCAGAGGTGGCTCCTGTAAGAAGCTGCTGGAAAATTCCTTTGCTCCAAGTCGGACCCGCCTCTGCAGCACAGAAAGGGAGTGACGGTGGCAGCACCTCTGGGAGAACATATTTAAGAAGAGGAACTGGCAGTGTGGAGTTGGGGAATGTGAGAGGAACACCTTTGCCAATACCGAGGTCAGTGAAGAGGCTGAGGAGGCTGATGGCCCTGCAGTCCGTGGTGAGACGGCAGGCTGTCCCCCTGCAGCCCATGGAGGTCCGTGGTGGAGCAGAGGCTCCCGAAGATGGCGGTAACTCCATGGTAAAAACCGCGCTGAAGCAATGTGAGACTGGAGAGCAGCCCGCGGAAAGGACCCGCGCCAGGGAAGTTTGTGAGGAACTGCAGCCTGTGGAAAGGACCCACGTTGGAGAAGTTGGTGAAGGACTGTCTCCCGTGGGAGGGACCCCACGGTGGAGCAGGGGACGAGTGAGGAATCTTCCCCCTAAGGAAAGGAGCGGCAGAGACAAGGTGTGGGGAGCTGACTCAACCCCCATCCCCTGTTCCCCTGTGCCACCGGGGGGAGGAGGTAGAAAGAAACGGGAATGGAGCTGAGCCAGGAAGGAGGGAGGGGTGGGGGGAAGGTGTTCTGAGGTTTGGTTTTCCTTCCTAATATGCTTGTTTTGATTTGATTTGTAGTCAATTAAATTGATTTTGTTTCTTCCCCAAGTTGAGCCTGTCTTTTGCCCGTGACCATAAGTGGGGAGTGATCCCTCCCAGTCCTTGTCTCGACCCACGAGCCTGCCTTTGGATTTTCTCCTCATCCCAACGTGGCCAGGCAAAGGGGTGGGGAGTGAGTGAGCGGCTTCGTGGTGCTTTGTTACCGACTGAGCTGAAACGGAAACCACGACAACATGTTAAGGGAAACAGAAGAAAGGACTGTGTTGGTAAGAAGACGAGAAATACTGGCATGTATCTACAGCAGAAAACTCCACAGAGGTATCCAGCTTTGCAGATTCTCACTATTTTGTAAGGAATGCAGCAATATTAAAGCTTCAATTCTTCAGCCCTGTGAAATTCTCAGGTAGCATTAAACAAACAAGAAGTCTAAATCTTGCAGCTTCAGAGGAAAGCTCTGAAATATAGCCTAAATGAGCCATCAGGTTCCATAAAGCTGGGAACAAAAGACAAAAGAAACCCTGAAATGTCATTAAAACCAAAAATCTCACTATTCATTCATGGCTTGATTCATATTTTCAAGTTTGGGCCAGGACAGGAATAATTCTTTCCCTTTGGTGCTCTGCAGCAGGTTTGCAATAGTTTTGAAAACTGTGGCTCCAAAAGATGCCTCATCCCTGTTCATACCCTGATTTTATGCCTGAGAAAACATGACTGAAAGTCATCTCTCAAGCCTGAGGTCTCTGACTCCCTGCTCCAGCCTTCCTCCCTGCAGCAGCACCTCTGTCCTCCAAGCACACAGCAATTGGCATCATTTCTGTCTCTGCTGTTTTGGGGGTGTCTCTCTTCAGGCCTTAATGTAAAAGAGGTGCCATCTCTGCTGCTTTATGAGTTGTGTTCCTCGCTATCCAAGGTTGCTATATGTTTCAGTACCATGGAAAAACCAAAGCTCTCATCCAAACAATTATCTTCCCTGAACAGTGGAAAACATCACTGATCCACAGCCATCATTCAAGAGAGTTCTGAATTGGGGATATATCACTTCTGTGGATATTTATGGGATGATATCTTCAATTGCAGACACTTTGGGAGGGACCAGGAGAGAGCTGTTTTGCCTCCAGATATGGGGCAATTTAATAAAGGTAAGATTGTTGCCTCCTATTTTACATCAAGAGACCTTCTATGTTCACAGCATGGGCAAATTCTTCTATTACCAGGTCCTGAGAAAGTCAATATCTCTAAACACTTTTCAGGTAGATACCAAGCAGTGTTAAGCTATATTTTGTATTCAATCCAGGGGAAGTGGCTGCTGAAGGGAACTTGTTGATTCAAGCAGCAATGCTGGCTTTGAAGGTGATAATTGCACATGAAATTCAGAACCCTGCAAAGTGCCAGCCCACCAGATAACATATCCTAGGCTGGAGAAGAGGGAGAGACAGAAAGAAAGTGCAGGAACTGAGTATTTCCAGGAATATCTGAACAGCAGCAAGTTTAATTCCAGTCTCCGCCACCCCTCCAGGGGATCTGTTGTTTGAGGGTCAGGCACCGAGACAAATTCCCTGGAAACAAATTCCCTGGGAACAAGTGACCAGTCCATTTGACTCAGTCAAAACCTGCCACCTGCAAACCCCATCCAAGGATGGATGAAGCTCCAAAGCCATGAAGCTCCAAGGATGAAGCTTCAAAGCCAAGGGATGCATTAGGCTTGTGTTGGTCCACAGTGAGTTTGCCAGTACCCGTGGATGGGGTCAGAGGAGCCTTTTTATAAAGCATACAGTCAAATAATTCCTAGTATGTAAAGAATGGGCATGATAAGAAAATCCTTTGTAATTGTGTCTCTTTATGGGAGATGGGGAACTAGTCAATGCATTCAAATGAAGGCCAAGATGCTATTTATCTCATCTTAAATTGTCTGTGTGATCTGAAATGCCCACCAACCTGCAAATATGAGAAGCTGAGAAAACATGCCAAGAGAAGGCAGCTGATCTGACCCTTTTTTTAACACCATTTTCCAGTTTCAGCCCAGATTTCCCAAACAGATACCCAAAACACTATCATTTGAAGCAAGGCCAGGAAATGAATGAAGTGTCATCACGACCAAGAGGTCAGCTCATTCCTCATACTTCATGTAGGATGCAGCTGGTGGAGGCAATGACAGACAGAGCTAGGAGAATTGCAGTGTTGGTAACATAAGTATGGGTTTGAGAACTATCAAATATCAGACTAATGAAACTGAGCAGCTATTGGAAGAAAAAGCCATAAGTGCATTTAAAGATGCAGTGAAAACCCATGGCAGAGCAGGACATTAGATCCAGACCTCGTCATTCTTACCAGCTTTCAACTGGAAGCTCCATCTGGACAATGCCTGAAAGAAATTACTCCTGGAAGATGGTCTAAAAACCACTTTCAGCACATGCCTAAAAGAAGCACAAGCTGCTTTACAAAGGCTCTATTCTTTCCTCATCACTGCAGGATCCCAGCATCTCTCAGCGGTGTATTAAACAGCATGATTACCATTTATCATGTGACACTTTTCTTGTAGCTGGAGGGAAAAGTAGTATCTGGCAGAAAACACCCTTTCGTTAAGTGGTATTTTTCTTCTCAATATATAGCAGCATTGCTTCCACTTTGAACAGTAGACAGTAGAACTTACAATGATCCTTAGTTTCTTGAGGCCAAGGGTATATTGATATTGCTAATAAGGAGGGATTGTGGGAGCAGCTGTGAGCACAGCATGTTACCTGATGTGTCCATCTCCTGTTCACACAAGGGCCTGGGAGATACCCTGTAGAGTGCTGGCACAACGTTCGAGGACAGCCTGGACAGCAGTGTCTGGCAGCTGAACTTAACTGCAGAACAGTAGAGTTTGCTGCTAAGGAGCAGGTGGACACCCTGAGTGCCACATGCTTCTGATGGTGTCCCCAGCTGTGTCTCTACCCATGCTTGCAGCTGTAACCTGGGCAGCCAGACAATCTGTGCTTGTTCCATGGGAAGCTCAGAAAAAAACCACCTAAACTATATGACTGAGACCAATTTTGGACCTAATGCCCAGCCCATGTTTCTGAGCATCATGCTCAGGACTGGGGCTTCACAGGCCAAACTTCCTAGTCCGGGGGAAGCGGAGGGATTTTTAGAGGAAGCCTTTTATTTGTTGCTCACACAAGAATGACAGCTATCGCTTTGTTACTCCGGGCAGAGAAAAAGTTCTCAGGAAAAGGCAATAGTGACTAGAGGTTGAAGTTCACATTCAGGCTACCTTGATTTATCTTCTCTTTTCAAAGGAAGGCTCCTGGGGAGAGCTAATACCCTTTATTAGGCCAACAACCCTCTTTTCTGCCTTTTCCTGGACAATAGGACTGATGCTGTGCTACTGTAAAGCAGCCTCATGCAAACCAGCGGCTTCCCCCCTCCTCCTCTGACTTCTTTCTAATGTGGCTTCAAGAGCAACAATGCCTGAACACAGAAGAAAAGAGGAAACAAGATAAACTGTATAATCCCACTTCAAAGGCTTTTTTAGCTGAGTTGCACTGGATGGGAACAGCAGCCGCAATAGATGCATTTTAACAGTTTATAGGGTGTGTTGCACCCTGTTTGTGTGCCATGGGCCAGGCAGCCAGTGTGGAGGGAGTAGAGCTGCAGTGTGTCCTTACTTCCAAAGTCTTTTTGTGAAGTGGCCATGCTCACTGAACTCTTTCTTCTTTTCTTGACTGCATGTTAATGATACAATATTTAGATCCCTGCTGAAAGTAGCATCCTCTCTCTGGCCTATGATCTCTAAGTTGATGTGGGTCTAACCAAAAAAAACATGTGTAACAACATAGCTGGCAGCTTCCTAGAGGATGATAGTGTCACACTCTCAGGAAAGGTGTGAGATAGGGAGACAGGGACCTGAGCCTGGAGATGACTCACGTCTACCATTGGCCTTAGTTTAATTTCCCCAGTTCTCAGTTTCTTTATCTATAAAATGGGAATAGTGTTACATTTCACTCTGGGAGATACAAGAGGAGAAAGCTATGTAGGAATTAACAGCTTTTCCAAATATGATGTCGCCAAAATCTTTTGAAGAGACATAGAAAAAGATTTATATTTCAGTGTCTGACAAACATAAGAATGGATGTGTCTGCTAGAACTGTGCTTCCACCATGCTTTCATTTAAGCTGTAAGAAAAATAAAAGGTGTGTTCCAAAGATCCTGAAGAAAAAGTGTACCCAAAGGAGGAGGTTAGGCACTACGAGCTTAATGTTCCCAATGAGATTGATCAAAGCTTATCCATCAAAATGATTTTTTTGCACACATGCAGGGCTTTTTATGCTAAAAATGGTTCACAAAAGGTGAGTTGTATCCAAGCAAAGTTTTTTTCTGAAAACTAAAAGCCATTTCTTGGCTGAAAAGTGGTGTTTTGGGGCCAAAAAGTTGTTGAATTTTTGATGATGAATCAATATTTTCAGTGAATAAACCATAACACCAAAAAAATAAAACAAACAAACAAAAAAAACCCTCCAAATCCCCATCAGAACACAGGTGTGATATAGAAAGAACAGGTGAGGGAAAAAAAACCAAACCACACAGATATCCTCAAATTCTAGACAATTTCTTTCCACAAGGAACTAATTTACCAGAAAGCAGAGATATAAACCAGTCTGGAATAAAGGCAGGAATACAGCCTTCACTCCCTTCTCACCCACTCTGCACTAACTAAACCACCTCTGTATTCCCACCTTCTCTTGGTGACTATAGTGATCTCTGCTTCTTTTGCAAAACTTGCAGACCATCTAAATCAGAAGGCTATCCCCCCCTTCCACCACGTTCTCTTCACCGGGAGATAGATGCCAAGTCAAATGGCATTCACCTTGCCTTGGCTAGGACCAGAATCCGGATCCTCACCTCCTCAGTTAATCAACAAAGATGAGTTCTGCAGGGGAGGCAGGGGTCTGGCATTGAGTGTCATGTCACAGTGAGAGAGATTATCACCAGGGGCTATTTTGCATCCTCTTTCATTGCTATCTTAAGCAAAGCTGTGCTGAGATATGTCTGATGTGTCACAGTTTTACCTCTGTGATGCAAAGCCAAAATGGCCTAAAGTAAATTTTGCTGAGCATGATGGAAACTAATTCTCCAGCCTAGCTGATCAGGACTGCACAGACAACAACCAGGAACCATGATACAGAAGGTAAATTACTAACTAATAAATGGCAGCTAAACGGGTTTTGGGAAGGCAGTCAAGGCTGCTTGCTATTATTACTTATATTGCAGCACCACCTACATGTCCCTGACACAGAGCACAACTCTGTGGCATCAGGCTGTGAAGAACCACAGACTACAAAGGGCGTTTGGGGTGTGTTGCAGTTCAAGATTAAAACACTTAAATGGAAATGTATACATGTGAGCTAGGTGCTTGGCTGAATTGCTGAACCTGAGCATCATGCCATTGGAAATGGCCTGTATCATGCTTGACTTCCAACATCCACGTAGGTCTCCCTTAGGTCTTAGGTCATGACTGACAGCCTTGTGTAGATATCTTGATCTCAAATGGCACTGTTTGAGCAACTCAGTGAAGTCCTAGGTTTTCTTTGGCTGTGGTGTTAGCTTGGGCACCAGATATGCCTCTTGACTCTTACATGTGATCAACATATATTTGGGTGTCCTCTCTGGGGGCTGAACTGATCTGTTCTGCCCCAACAAGTTTCGAAAAGGAAATAGAAAAGGAGACACATGAAGGTTCAATTCTTCTCATCCAGATTTGGGGATGGGGATCATCTGAATAAATGTCAGACCAACACACACACAGAGGAGTGCATTTCATCTCTTTCTAAAAATGACAGCTATATTTAGACAGATGGATTGTGTTCTGTCGTCCATTGCCTGAATTCAGTGACCACCAGGGAACTGAGGACAACTTGCTCATTTGGAGACATGCTGTAGATATACTCAGTCCCTGAGATGAATCCCATCCCTTGCGAATTCAGACAGAGGAATGGAAAGGATCAAAGCCACAATGGAATCATACTTGTCAGCTCAGTATAAGCAGTCGTAGCCCTCCACATTCTTTTCATTTAGCTTTTCTAACTGCCCAGGGGAAGACAAGATTTTTTAGAAAGGAACCGGACAAATATAGGAACCAAAAAGATCTGGATTGATCCGTTAAAAACAAAAGAAAAAGAGTCAGTTCAGTCAGTTCTCCATAAAGAAGAAGGGGAAACTTTGAATGTTAAGTATTAGCCCAATCATGATGTTCTAAGCCTTATGCTGGAGATGCTATTAATTGTAATTCAATTGCTCTAGTGCTGGGTAGCAGCCAATGCTGTAATGGATTTTAAAGACAAAGTAGCTGCTATTTTGTGTAAGTGATGCTTACACAAATTGTCCTAATGGCAGAGTGGTTAACCAGGATGCTGGAAACCTCAAAGAATCATTTTACCCTTACAGGGAGTTTTAACATTAAAGAAGCTGTTTAGAAGGCATCAGCACTGGAAAGAAGGTGCCTCAGCTGAGGCAGCTTTGAAAGGTCAGCAGTACTTATGAGAGAAGAAGGGAGGACGGAGGAAGATTGTTTAACAGCATGACTATCAAGGCAGAGAAGCAAAGATGCCTCTAAGTACACAGAGAAATGTTTGGATAGAGTTCTTCCAGCTCACCAGTTTTCCCATTCAGGAAAAGAAGTAGCATAACCACCTTCCATGGTCAACCTGCTTCTGATGTGTCAGAGAGGGCAGGGGAGCACTGGAAGCACTGCCTCCTCTGAACAGCCCTTAGCACTCAGCTGGGGAATGTCTCAGAGGCATTGCAGAGATGGATGCATCTTCAGCCCTGTCTCCAGGTGTCCAAGGCTGGGAGAGACCAAAAAACACCCTGAAAGTTGAACACAGTGAGAAATGTGCCAGCATTAGGGAGGAGAAACCTGCAGCCAAGAGTATGGAGAAAGCATTGATCCTGTTCCACTCAAATAAAAAGGTATTTGGACGTGGATAAGGCATCTAGTATTGCTTCATAGCAACCATTCTTCCATTCTCTGGAAAAGAAAGCCCTTAAAGGGCAACGATGGAACAAACTGTGTTCCAAGGGCAAGTAATATTAAATGTGTGCCAGATTGTGGCTCAAACTAGAAGTCTCTACCCATACATGGAAAACATTCAGCTTTAGCTAATGAGTTGTTTGCAAGACACCACAAACAAAGACATACAAATGTAAATAATGGCCTCAAGCTACAGCTTGTAGTGAGACTTTTTGTATCTGCTCTCCCAGACTATGAAAGATAGATCTAAGGATATAAGCAGAGTGCCATAAACTGAAAGCATTAGTCCCAAAGTCAAGTCTTCTCTTCTCTTCATACAGCCTGCCAGTTTAAAGCTTTTTTACAGCTTCTGCTTGATCTGTGCTTCAGCTGTGCTCTCTCTGAGTTTTTTCGTTACTTGGGATTACTTACTAAATTCTTTGTGTGAGAAAAATTCCAACTGGAACTGAACTGTAATTCTCTGACTGCAGGGTATTGCGCTTGGTTATAAACTGTGAAAGGAGGCACATTGAATATAGGGTAGTGGTTCTGAAATTCTAAGAACGGGAAGGAGGAACTCCGGGCACAGCAGATCTATGAGATGTGATGATTTTTCCTCAAGGTTTTTCCAATAGCTCCATGAATAGAGCATAGGATTAGGACATGAAAGCCATGAAGCAAATGGCTGCTCTGTCCTGGGAAGAATAGGGACTTGAACTAAACTCTTGCAGGTGAAAGATAAAACATTGGAAAGTTATCTCACTGCTCTGAATCACTAGACAGGTGCTTCTCTAAGCAAAAATCCATCTGGAACCCATTAAAGAGACTCCAAGGCCACTAGTCTCAAATCTGGCATCATATGCTCCCATACAGCCATTATGGCTCTGATTCAAAACCTCCTCCCGTATTTCCTACAAGTGAATTTATTGCCAATTTGACCGTTACCAAAGAACATATCTTTTTAACTGAGTGGATAGTAACCTATAGTGCTATTACTTCTGTATAGTCCAGAGGGGCTGATGCCTCCCTGTTCTCTCTGGCACAAGGTAGGTGGGATCTGATCTGACCTGGTGAAGTCCCCTCTAGCTAATCATTAACCACTGGAGCACACTAAGGTCAAAGATGTCTGTCACACGTGAGATTAGAACTGGCAAAGGAAGGGTGATACTTCTACAAGGAGCAGTGTCTGGAACACAAAGAGGACAGGGCAGATCCTGCAATGGGCAGATAGGTCACCTAAGTCCATGTGTTGTTGAGAAGGATCATAGGATTGGGCCAGACCTCATCACCTCTGTTTTTCACAGTCCTTGGGCTTTGATTAGAAACTGTTATAAAGCAGATGGAAAACTGTAGGCATATAGGCATCTCCACTGGAGCCAATCTTCTTAAAATTGCCCAGGCTCTTCAACTGCCATCTATTTTCACAGGATTAGTCTAAATGTACAGCATGAGGTGAAACAGGATTCACCCCACTTACACTGCTACTTGGGCCTGTGTGTGTGAGATGTGATGGAAATCAATAATCCCCCCAGACTCCAAAAACTCCAAACTAACTGAGCATCTCACATCTACAAAGGACATCCACCATGTTCTGTAATGGTGGCTTTCCTCCCTCAATGTAATGGATAGTTGCCTGAAGTAAACAAGGTGTCCATATTCCTGTTATTAGGACACTGGTAGAATCAGCATGGGAGGCTCCCACGGGTTCTGAAGCAACCAGGGAAGTCTTACTTTCTTTGAGGGGATAGAAGAGGTAAATATCTATGTATAACATATATAGATACAAATAACAAATGAAGCATGCAAAAATAGGAATTTGTTAGTCACGAAGCAGAAAGGTATACACATTTCATGGAAACAGTTGCAATTTTTCTGCCTTCTAGTTTTTTTTAATTCTGTTATCTCTGCTGATTAGCCTTTTCCATGGGAGTCAGAGAATGACTGGGCTTGAAGGCTGAATTCCTGTTCGTCTCAGCAGAAGCACTGCATCGACACGGACTGGACAAGAGGCAGGAAACTGGTCTTGTCCTTACTTGACCTGTTTTGTAAGCAGAGGACATAAACATGCAGATCTCTTCTTGGTATTCTTAATTACCCCAAAGGATTCCAGATTAGAAAGAGAGGGTTTTGTTTATTTTGCCCTGTTGAGAAATCCTCCTTTCTGTAGTATTTTATAATCAGTTTACTCTTAGAAATGCTTTGGCCTAAAGTGAGTCCCAGAAGACACATGGTAGAGGAATAAGTTGCAAGCTTAGCGGTAGCTAAGACATCACTTGATGGAGACCTTCACTGCAAACAGCTAAACTGAGATGTGAAATTCTTCCTCAACTTTTATGTTTGTAATCTAAAATTATGTTGCTGAAGAGAGTCTGATTTATGTGTCTAGAAGGGAACATGATTATTATTTTCCAGTGCCTTTCAGAAGCACCTGAGATGAAGCAAGGACCAAACAACACTGCTGCACCAGAAGAATTAAATTGTCTCTTTATTTTAAAGCATCACAGTAAAATTAGCAGGCTTTGAAATTTCAGTGCTGCAAAGAGATTGGTTTCTTTCTTTAAATCTCCCCAAAGATAATCTGGATAATACATTTTTTAAGGATACAAAGTCATCTAGTTTCATTTCCTACTCACTGTGGGGCAAAATATGTTTTTAAATGGAAAATTATCCATTTTGAATGGAATCTGTATATAAAGGCCGGTTAAGCTCCTTCAGAAATAGTCAAACCCATATTATTGTCAACTCCTTTAAAGAGACACATTTCTACAATAATTTGAGTGATATTCTTTATCCCTTTCTTGTTACAAAGCCTTTCTTTCTATTGCTAAAACCCATGAGTTTTGTGAGTTATGATGGTTCTTTGCTGGGTGTTTTATGAGATAAATGCATAGTCCTGTGCACGCTGCAATATTTTAGTTGAATCATTTCTGTAAAGGTGGCACATTCAGCATTGTGTAATCTCTTTCAAACCAATCTCATACTGATGAAGCGGTCATAAATCATAGTTTGGGTATTACCCAGGTTCTGTTTATAAGGTAGTTCAACCACTCTGCATGACACAGAGCCTACAAAATATCCTTAGCTCTTCCTCTCTGCATTCCAAGGCACACCTCTTCCCATAGCAGTATACAATAGACAGAAGTAGAGACATCTTAGGACGAGGGATGCTTGAGGAACAAGGCTACAAGAAGAAGAAAAGGCCAATTTTCCTAATAGGAGAAAATTGAAGCTGTGGTAGGTCTCTGTGCTGTGGCTGGTAATAGATCCAGAAATCCATACCTGACCCAGAAAACTCAGCTACTCGACAAACCATTAATAACTTGCATGACAGGAATGAAGAGTCCTCCAAAAACCTCCTCAACTTTCCTCATCCTCCTTAAAGCTCCCTCCTCCGATAATGCCTATGAGGTTCAGCAGTTGCTCAGTGCTAAGGAGTGTGGATTAAGTCCCAGTCATTAGTATCTGAGCTCTGACTGAGTAGAATAGCAAAAAATCAGTCTCCAGATGACAAAATCATTGACTCCAAGTGCCCCTAATATCTCTTAAAGGCCTAGTTCCTCACATCACCTTCTCCCGCACAGAAATAACAACTGTCAATCAGCATTAACATGATACTGACTGTCAAGAAAAAACAGTCTAGTAAATTAATAAGTTACCCATCTCTGAGGTGCTCTGAGCTGTCATACAGAAGGACAGGTCTTTGGTGTGACAGCAGCACTATTATTGCTAGGCAAAGCTAAACCCAGTAATTCTGACTGGGACGTGCCCTGGGAGTCGGTGGTTCAGCTGCTCTTACTGCAATCTTGTCAAGACTTTGTCAGGAGGAACAAGCTGTTTCACTTTGCTCACCTCACCTGCCTTGTCAGAGTTGGAGAGAAGGTTCCCTTTTTCCCTGGAGGAACAGTCTCTAAGGTACCTGTCTCATCTTCCTGGAGAGCTTGTCTTGCAAAATCCCTGCTGTTTGCAATGACTCTTTCCCATAAAAGGGATTCTTATCTGTATTTTTCTGAAGTACAGGGTAACTGTCAGAACGCCAAATATTCCTGACGTATTTGTTTTCCCATAGCTGTCTCCTTATACATCTGCAGGCCGCTAGCATCAGTTTACAGGGATTCTCGTATCAGAGAATGTCAGACCTTCTTGTTTACAGGTTTCTGCTAAATAAAAAGCCATCAGGTAGCAACCATTGTATCAGTGATTATGTCCTCAAATGTATCAATACAAAATGCAGATCAGAGTCTGATTCAGTGCCTTTTGCTTTTAATAGGGAGCAGGTGTTATGCTAAGTGGAGGTGAATTCACTTGGTCAACTTTTTATCTTGGAGGAAATGAGAAGTCATCCACCTAAGGGTAGATGTCTACAGTGCAGGCATCTCCACTGGGGCCAACCTTGCTAAAAGCACCACGTAGTCATTGGAGATCTAGTCAATATGGTCAGCTGTACCTACCAAAGTGAAGTCAGATAACCCCATGCACTGTGCTCTCTATGAGGAACTCAAGCTCTTAAAATTGGAAGGCAGGCTCTTCAGCTTCACAGATTTGTGACTTTTGTTCCCCATTTTCCCCTATCTTTTTTCATTCAGTCTGAGCCATGTGTTTCATTCTACATAGAGTGCAAACTTCCTCAAATTTCTTCACTGCAGTTTCTCTATTAATTCTCCTTCTTGAGACAGCAGAAAGCTATTGCAAACAGAAAGTGCTTCAAAATGATCTGGTGTCAGAAAAAAAAGCTTCCTCTTACCATCTTCCTTCTCAAGAGAGCCTAAGTACGGCAGGTCTTTTGAAGGATGAGGAAGGGATCTCACCGTCCACATAGTCAATGCATAGACAGTGGCTGACAAAAGATAGACTCAATTAGCAAAACACACCAGCTCCTAGGACTATCAGCCACAATTGTGGTGGTGTATGCTGGGGCAGCACCCTGCTATCCCCTTACACCATACTGACCTTCCACCACTCTGCTGAGTTACACTGACTGCCATTTAGCATGGGATTTGCTGGGCTAAGGAATAGGAAGAAAGCGGCCAATTTTGCTCTACTTCCTGAATTGACCCAATTACAGCCTGATTGGGTTGCCTTTATTCTGTGTTAAATATACTCCAAGGCACTGCTGAGATGAGAGTAATGCCTTCCACAGGGCATATATCACCTGAATGGGGAAAAAGCCGAGATGGTTTCTAATCAGTGACCATTACATTGGCTTGATTACCTATGGATAAACCCTCTTCAGTCCCTGGCCTCCAAGCTGAAAGAAAAGGCAGAGATGACCTTTCAAAGCTGAGCTGAGATTACAGTAATTGGGCAATAATATGAAACAGCAAATACAAGTCAAAATGATCCTTTTGACTTCAGCGAGAAGAATAGCTAATGCATTTGGGAATGTTCTCATTATTTCCACTTGGCATCAAGATTTTAACTACATCTGCTCAACAAGTTAGGCTGTTAAGTGGCTCACTCTTTCGTACAAGAGAGTAACATCACCTGTGAACAAGAACGAATT